>VURO01021795.1:29296-40214 GCA_015108175.1 Pelvicachromis taeniatus
CAACTTTAAACTTGGCTCTTTCTCATGTATCCTCCTTTTTACATTGGATTTAGCATTTTTTATTTTGGGCCAATATAAATGTCATAGAAATACATTTTTCTTTTTTTTTCTGCTATATATTCTAGATAACCAAACTAGTATCCTTAAGGATCCTGTTTACAACTACCTCATGGGCTTATGTTAGCATAATTAGCTAACATTTACAGCCAACTGAAGGGGCTAATGTTAGCTTAATTAGCTAGCTAGCCACATGACACACACAGATATAAATAGAAATCAAAAATGCTCTGCCACCACAGGTGCAAATGACAAATTAAAACAATGCAGGAAAGCTTGAGCATCAATACTAACTAAAAAAGATTATTAGACAAAGCATCATAAGAAATACCCTAAAGACAATTTTGTATGCCAACTTTATAACAGTTTAAGTTAGAAAGAGATAGAAAACAACAGTGATAGAGAGCAGGGCCTTGTAATTTGTCACTGATGATGTGGAATGCCTTAAAGGAGGAAATCGTAGAGGAGAATTAAAAGTGAAAATTAAAAGTTTAAGAGAATGGAGAGAGAGGAAGAGAGAGAGAGAGGCAAAGAGAAGGAAAGGAGTGAGTGATAGGATCAGAGAGGGATTAGAGGACAGAGCAAGGTCCCTCGGGTGGGAGGTGTGAGAAAATTAGGTGGAGAAATCGAATGGCTGGAAGGAGGGAGAGCTAGAGTGAGGGAGGGGTGAGAAAGGGTGAGCATAAGAAAAGAAATCTGGCTGGAATGAGGGGTGGAGATTGACTAAAGATTATTAATAGCAATGTTTGATTAGCACGGGCCCGGTCAGGAAAGCGATACAGGCCAACCTAGCGGGCAAAAATCACTGCCCCCACACTGAACCCGGAGCCCATTTTTCATCCTAAAATAGTTGGAGCGGACACATATAAAACTGAAAGAGCAGAGCCTCTGATCTTTGACTGGACATCCCTCCTGAACCCATCTCGCCCCACTTCCCGCCTCAAACCCGTCCACCAGCAACAAGGTAAGAGGAAGAATAAGGGAGAGACAAAAAGTTTGCCTGAAAGAAAAAGACAGAGACAAATGAGAGATGAAACGACAAAGGCCAGTGCTTTTAAGTGTAACCTGCAGCAGATCACACTTGACAATGATTTTCAGTTTCCTTCCTGGCAGGGCTGATAAACGCTTACAGCTGGTGTTGCAGTGATAGATGAAACTAAACAGGAAAAGCAATTTGCCTTCTTTCACTGTCTCCATAGAGTCTGATTAGATTTAGATAGAGTACAGTATATCAACAAAGTAATCACTTTCTGATAGTAACGCTTTGCTGCCAGAATTAAAGGACACAGGTTCGCAACGCAGCTTAGGTGTGAAATCTGTCAAGGTCAAATTTTAATTACCACCTAATGAGATTGAAAGCAGCGTCCGGTCCATGCTCCATGGTAATGCATCTGTATCAAAATGCTGATGAAGTACGGGAAATGTCTCTTGAGAATAAATCCATGTGCTCATGATTAAAATGTTGCATATTACTCACATACTAAACTGCGCCATGAATATTAATGAGGAGAACGATACTTTAGTGGTTGCAGTCTTAATTAATGAGGAGACAGAGTGTGTTTTTTTTTTTTTGTCCAAACATGACACAGGACCGCGCCCCTCAGGTAAAGCTGTACAACTTTGGCAACCTTTGTTCGTAGGCCGTCATTAATGTGTATCTGCTTCACATCAGGACATTCTTATTGCCATTTTGAACACTGAGCACGTTGGTATTTAATTTAAAGTACAGCTTTACCTCAGACGCCAGCTGACATATCTCTTATGTGCTGGTCTCTAAAAACTTACAGAAAGAAGATGCACGTCTCCTGTTTGCAATACACAATAACACATCCCATGTATATAAAGCTTCACTTCAGAATAACAGATTCACTGAAATATCTAAAAAAAAAAATGGACACACAATTTGATTTGGAGTCCAGTAGTTTTATATTTGTTGTTATGATAAGATTAGAATTATTGTTTTCCTCTGGCTATCAATTAAATATTTTCTAGTAAAAAAAATGGCTTCTGCACACACACACACACACACACACACACTTGCGTGCAAACCACAAATGCAGGGCTGTTGCTGATGGCAAGCTGTAACTGTGTGGTTAAGCTTTCCTCTCCTGTACCTGCCAACGGATTAGACAGTGACCAGTGGTGATAACAGCCAGATGATCCCCATGCCTCTGCACTGCTCTTATCAAATCCGCTTTTTACTCGCTGCAGTCACCCACGGCTACATGCACGCACAAGTGTGTTTGTTTCAGTTATGGACCTGACACCACTGTACCTTCTTTCCTCATAAGAAGCGGTATACAATCGATAAGCAGTCTTATGCACTCAGTATAGATAGCTGTGGTTGAGGTAATTTTACAGATCAGTGGTGATTCAGATTAAAAGCTTTCAGGGAGAAAGAAAATCATTGAGGGCTCCCATTGTTTCAGTAAAAAATGGCCCATCGTGCTTCATTGTCTTCACATTAATGGTGTAGCTAAAGCTGCTGGCACCCTTTAAGGGAACTGAATGACAAATGTTAAATAATGAAATATTTTGTAGGTATATGAAATGCACTGTATGGTTAGAGCCCAAATGAAAAATTGCGCAGTTTTTAATTACAAAATAAACCTCGCTGTTGGCGATCGTAATGAAACGTTAAATCAGCATAAAGCTTGAGGGGTGTTTAAGTCACATAATAACAATAACTCAACTATAATGTGTTTATTGTGTAATGTTAGATTGCTGGATATGCCAGAGAGGCAGAAAGAGAAAAAATGAAGAAGGTTCATTTTCAGTTCACACTGCAATAACAGTGATGGGGCACGTTGACTTGCTTTATCTATGTAAGTCTAACACACACTGGTACAGACACACTACCTCAGCTTTTAACAGAGTTCCTCTCAAACACACACACACTCACAAACACACACACACACACATTCTCAGATGAGCACAAACGGCTCAGGTTTCTTGAAATGTAAGTATATTCTTCTTCCTGTATTCCACCTCTTCACTCGAGTCTGCCTGGCACCTCAGTAACACATTTAAAAACTTTTGCGCACACACACACTCATATATTCACACATCTATGCAGCTGTTGTTGTAAACTGGAGAGTTGGCAGTGCTGCACTATAGCTGGGTTTCCCACACCTAGCAAGACCATCGGGGTCATGTGACTTCCCAAGTGTTCCCCAGTGGTTCTCCACTTTAAAAGGTTCACAGACAAGCCTTGTGTAAACCAGAACTGCCTTTGAGATGTTACCTTATCCTCAGGAAATATGAAGCATTTTCTAAAGTTCTGTCTTTGTAGAATAACTTGTGAATTTTTTAATTAGTCAGACAAAAGATGTCATCAAATAATAATCGAACATTTCACCAATTATGAGCTAACTGCCCGCACAAAAATGTGTTATTGTATACACTGTGTACAAATGAATTGCTCTGTTAATAAATAGGCAAAATTGCAAATGCTTCATTATCTGACATTTTAATAGACTATAAGAAAAGTATTAACAATAAGCAGCAAATAACACACAAAGAGGGATTTACAAAACATTAAACAGTCAATGAGTCCATACTTCGAAAAATACATAAATAAGCCCATAAATGCATAACAGAATTTGCTTGTTGTGGACGTTGATCATGTTGACTTGTTAATAATTGTGTTACTATATAACTGGCATAACTTTTCATTGTAGATTAATTTTGTGGTATTGAATGAAATCCCCTGACATTAAAGTTTAGAGTTAAAGCAGTCGTTCGAAATTTTTTAAAAATCTGCTAATTACCTTTCAAACTGATTAATACATTTGATTAAACAAATATATAACGTGCTTGTGAAAAAGCTGTAGAGTTGCTGGTATGTGGATTTCTCTTACGCTAAGAACAAGTTTCATCCACTTCCTTCCAAACTATTCCTGCTCTGCTGTAGTATACTTCAGGCATACTGGATGTATCATGTCCTCATTTGACTTTGCAACAAAGCGGAGTAACCTGAATTAAAAAAATAAAATAAATGCTAGTGTTGCATTGTCCAGTTTCGGGAACGCCTGTGTTAATTGTGCCTCAGCATCCTGTCCTTAGCAGACAGGGCTGGCATGCAGTGTGGTCTTCTGCTTGTATAGCGAGTACGTTGTGCATTTAGAGATGCTCTTCTGTAAACCTTGGTTGTAACAAGCAGTTGATCGACTGGTGAAGATGAATTGTGAGTCTGTTTGTGTGTGCGCAGGTGTGTCCGCATGGTTAAATGTGCTACTGTAGCAGGAAATATCACAATGATGGATTTTTGTTCTTTAGCAGTTTTTTTTGTATCTTTCAGAGGACAGGTCTTGTCAGTAACAAGAACTTACTGGTTTATAGTTGCAATCAAAATGACTCTGAAGATAGGTTTGCTTAACCGTTAAGGGTCATGGGGGTACAGAAAGACCTGCTAATCATTAGTTTTATTGTGGCTGTTAAACACAGTGATACCTGAGGCATGATGCAGCAAAAAAACAGGCGGCCTGAGTCTTTTGCAACCTGCGGAAATGTATAGGTCATACAGACTGTATTTCCACCAGTGAGAAGGACAGAGGGGTGATATTGGCCAGTTCAGCGTCATGAGCTGAACAGAGAGAACACAGTATTGATGTTGACGGTCCAAGGAAAAATTATGATAGAGTGTCATTCCTATGACTTTAGCCGAGACATTTCAACTCTCTGCTTTGTGTTAGGGTTGCAGGAGATTTAACGATTTATTATAATACTGTTGCATTAAATAGATAAATATTAGTATACTTGTGTATTTTTACAAAGCGGGAACCACAAGCGAACTAAATTTGGAGCTTAGATGTTTAGAGACGAAGTTCTCCACCAGAGCTAATCTTTGCTAATCTTTCAAAGTCAGACTCTAGCTTGCAAATCTGTTTTGTGTTTAAAAATGAAGAAGATGGATTACCATGAAATTAAGCACACGTGTTGATAGTTGGTGAATGCATTATGCTTAATTTGTAAGTGTTTCAGAAAACCTGGGAACAGGATAGTTTGAAACCCTTAACTAGATTAGAATGAAAGGATCGAAGATTACAAGTACATTGTACACAATACAAAATTATAGTCTTAAATTCAATCTGGTGTTTTTCCTCATGTCATAATGACATCACTGCTAACCCTTAGAAGTGATTTGACATAATATCTTAAGCTATGTTTACACGTATACAGGAATTGTTTAAAAAAAACACAGAGTTCATTTTGAAAAATAGACTATATGATAAATAATGATGTCAAACCGTGCCAAGGAACGCGTGGCGATTTAACCTGAAATGTGAAGAAATGTTGGACCACAAACAATAACAGGGTGCACTGTGTTATTAGGAGATAAATTCTTAGATATGTTTGAGAAATGTGTTTTCCAAATAGTAAAGGTCTAAATGCTGCATTTAACAGCACTCGTGTAAATCTGGATGTCGCCTTACTTTGGCTAATTCAACTCAGCTGCTTTTATTTATTTTTTATTTTTTCAAAACTCAAGATAATTCTTGACTAAAGCTTTTCAGTAACATCTTTTTAAGCTGCAGTGGAACTTTTTAGAATTGATTCACACCGAAATGACTGACGCTGTACTTTCTGTGTTTAATCGTAATCACAAGTTAAACTTTGATTTGGGAACTCTAAGATGTTGCCTCTCAGTGCAATAAGGAAAATGGCATGTCACAAAATAACTCGTCTCAAAATAAAAATAATTTGTAATTAGTTACAAATTTGGGGTGAGTTATGATCAGGTGACCTGTACCGCTGTAGACTCTGAAGTTTACTGCTCCTTTGAATTTAACAACTTCATTTTGCCACATATAAGCAGATACTAAGTAAGCGAGTGTGTCTGCTTTCCAACCCCGGGTAGTACAATGGTGGAATTTTGATTTAAATTTAAAGTGAAGACTGCTATCTTTGGCTAACAGTTATCATGAACACCACAGTTTGCACTATACCAGTCTGACAATCTAACTCTTAAATAGCTTCTAAATTATTATCATTTCATATTTTTCCACAGACATTTTATTATCTGGATTAATCAGATAACAACACTGGAGAAAAAAACTGCTTTAATGTTTCAAATTTTCACTTTATTATCACCTGTCACCTGCTGACAAGCCTTTACCCTTGAAAATAATCCTCATGTCCTCCACCCTCTTTCTTTCTCCATCTTTGAGAGTTGACAGATTCATTCGTTAAACTTTATAAGCTGCTGTTAAGCTGTTTTAAAACACTGCATTTATACTGAAATGACCTCCCACTTTAAAAAGTGGCTCTGCTTATTCTCACCTCCCACCTGTGTGATGTAGACTCTGAATAAAAAATCTTTTGTTATTAACATCTGCTTGCGTGAATGAATGACAGGTATTAGAGGATGTGTGTGCACTGTGCTCTGCCATGGGGTGACATTACTTTCTGATTTGCTGATTATCTCCTTGGCATCTGCATCTGAATCAAACTACGGATCAGATTTAATTGCTCATTAACTGAAGGTGTCAGAACACCGTTAGGGATCGTGTGCGTTCCTGTGTGGCTGGCATTGCGTTCACCTTGTGAATCTTTATGTCTGTCTGTGTGTGTTTTTGTGTCCTCATAGGAAAATATAGTGATCGTGACACCAACAGACACAGGAACTACTGCAAGGGCAGATTTGAGTGTTTTGCAAGTGTACACTTACTGGCTACATTAGGTACATCTTGCTAGTACCACTTTGGACCATTTTTTGTCCTTAGAGCTGACCTAATTCTTGGTGGCATAGATTCAACAAGGCACTGGAAACATTCCTCAGAGATTTTGGTCCACATTTATATTCACAAGTAATTTTACAACCAGTTTGGCTTTGTGAGATGATGTGTTATACTGCTGAAATCAGCATTCAGAAGATGGGTGGACACCATCACTACTGACTTGAACAAGATCAGGATCAATCCGTGCTTTATGCCAAATTCTGACCCTCCAATGCCAATGTCACAGCACAAATCATGACTCATCATACTAGGACAATCCTCTGTTGTCCAATTTGGCTAAGCCCATGCAAATGTAAGGCTCAGTTCCCTGTTCTTAGATGACAGAAATTACACCCGGTGTGGTGTTTTGCTGCTGTAGACCACACCGGCTTCAAGTTTTTGAGATGTTGTGTGTTTAGTATACCTTGTATACCTTGGTTATACCACGAGGTAAACTGTTAGTCGATCACTTTTGCCTTCCTATCAGCTCAAAGCAGTCTCTCCTTCGATCTCTGGCACCAATATGGCATTGTCTCTCAGAGAACCACCACTCACTAGATGTTTTCTGTATTTCAGTCCACATAACTGTGTCTACATCCTCAGACATAGTCATGTGGAACAATCCCAGTACATCAGCAGTATATCCGTCTGGCACCAACAACTTTGCTCAATGTTCAAAGTCACTTGAATCACCTTATTTCTGCCTCACTCTGATGCTCAGCTTGAACTTAAGCAGGTCGTCTTGACTGCATCTGTATGCCTAAATGCACTGAATTGCTGCCATGTGATTACTGATTAGATATTTGTGCTGCTAAGAAGCTGAACAGGTGTGCCAAATGAAATGACTGCTAAGTGTGTGTTAGAAATATGAGGGACCCCACGCCTTCCCATTTTACACCCTGCTACACAGTCTGTGGCTTTTGATGTATTTGTAACTCCCACTATGACGTAGCTTTATGTGAGGTACAAAAAAGTACGATTTAGGATGATATAAACACCCAGAGATGTCATTGGTTCTCTAGGTAAACATTTTTTTGTAACTTCGTGGGACACAAAATAAAACAGGTGCCTCCAGTTTATCATTTTTGATTTGTAGGAAATAGAATTTGTGAATAAAATAATGAGTCCTTTTGTTGACATTTTGACAAATATATTTGTTCTAGTAAATGTCCTCAACTAGTCAGCCTCTGAAAGACAGTTTGGCTGGCTGCTGTCCTCTGCTGACCTTTGGCTTTTTGCTGTGGATTCACAGTTTGTCTCGTTGATACATCTGTCTGGAAAATTCACTGCACATCTATTGTGCGTGCTGTTGTGTGATAGCCTGGGCCTGACACTCTGAAATGATGTGATTTAATGTGCTAATTTCAATGTAATGTATTATTCAACTGATTTCTAAGACACTTTTCTGGTGAACTGTGAATAGCGCAGAAAGTCGTACATGTGCCCATTCAGGCAAAGGTTCGTGTGGATGTGAGTGAGCTAACACTCATTGATCACACAGCCTGCTTGAAATAATGTGTTGCCCACAAAACCCCATTAAGATTCGCCTGGCTGTAAAGTGGAATCAGAGCACTACTTCCTCTAATCTGCACATAACTCGTTTCCCCTCAGCGCCACTCCTCTCTAGCTTTCTGACTTCCCCCTCCACTCTTACAGATTTGTGTTTACCTTCATGTGCATACATCCCGTACATGTCTTTAAACTCTCAACAGAAGGAAAGAGGGCACCAGTCAAAGTCAGCGGGAAGGTGACAGCTTCATAAGCAGCGATCAGGTTCAGTCGCACATACGCGCGGTAAAAAGCCAAAGCGCATTTTAGCGTAGGGTTCACCTTTCATAGCACGAGGCACAAGAAGAAGATCCTCCATCTGGAGTGGGCTGACAAACTGAATTCTCCGGTGATATTTAAACACAGCAGAGGACTCATATGGCCTGTTAAACCCTTGCTGGCTTGGCCTCTCGCCCTGTTTGTATCCCTGCCACCTCAAAGATATCACACAGATAAAATGGAAAACATATGAAAGGCACGCTTGTTTTTGTGTCCACCTGTCATCACTCGTCCCCATCATTCTCGTATTCTCCTTCCATCCTGATGTTTGTTTTAATTTCCACAGCCCCGGCTCTACATCCTGAAATGCCACAAACAAACCGCCTTTGCTTCCCTTTTCTCTCAACACCAAGCTACAGCAGGCTACCTTTCTCCTCTCATTCTCCTCTCTCCCTTTATCACTCCCCTTTTACTGTCACTAATTCATTCTGTCACTCATCACCTCCTTCTCACATGTCCTGATTTCCTGTTCCATTTCTAGAGTGTCACCAGTGTAATACGAGAATGTCTCAGTACTGTCTCTGCTCTCTGGCGACCTTGCTTTTAACCTTGTCCCCTCTCGGTCCTTCTCTTTTGATTCAGTCTCGTTCCCTGACTTTTTTTTTTGTATCCTCCTCCAACAGCCAAGATGGCAATGAGCAGCATCCTCAACACCGATGACATCAAGAAAGCTCTAGATGCATTTGCAGGTAAGTAATAGCCCAGCTGTGAAGGGAAAAAGTTAGCGTTTACCTGTAGTAGACAAAACTCCACGGCCTAAAACTGATGGATCTCCTGGCAAAGACACCCGCTGTCGTTCTATTTCTGTTACACTCAACTTATTAAAAATAATTTTCCGCCTTTGGGCTCCATTAACCAGATCAACACGGAATAAGAAACTTTCCTCCACTTTGAGAAACTAGTAGTTTCATTGCATTTCATCATGCTCTGACAGTTTGTGAATATTCACACTTATGTACATCGAGAATTTGATGCCCTTTAAGTGTCCGACAAAAGCTTTGTCTCTTTTTAAAACATGAGAAGACCCAGTTGTTTCCAAATCACACTGCTTTTTTATAACATTGAGTTTTAATAGGCATCAACAGGAGTTTAAATGGAATCTGCAAAGTGCTGATGTGGGGGGGTTTCTGTGTTTTTCTGCGTGTCCAGTTGCTGACTCTTTTGACCATAAGAAGTTTTTTGAGATGGTGGGTCTGAAGTCCAAGTCTGCCGACGATGTGAAGAAGGTCTTCACTGTGCTGGATGCGGACAACAGTGGCTTCATAGAGGAGGAAGAACTCAAGTGAGACAAAGAAACACACACAGACACAAAGAAATCCCCAAAAGATTAACAATTATCCACACAAAACAAAAGCATTCTGTGACACAAATCCAATCTTCTTTGCTTCCTGTGGTAGATTCGTCCTGAAGGGCTTTGCCAAAGATGGCAGGGACCTGACAGACAAAGAAACCAAAGCATTTTTAAAAGCAGCTGACAAGGACGGAGACGGCAAGATTGGAGTCGATGGTAAACAGCAACACAAATACATCTAATTATTCTATTATTGTAAATAAAGGACCACACACAAAGAAACCAAACTGCAGTTTTTCCCCCCAGATTTTTTCATTCATCTATCAGGTGTATACACCTGATGTGTTTAGTTCTTCATTGATTAAAACATGAGGAAAAAAACAAGAAAAAGCAATCAGGGCAGATTTTAAGCATAAGGCTCTGAATGCTCATATTTAAGAAAAGTTTTTCCAGTTTTTTTGGCCTGAACTTTAGATTAAAGCACACTGCTACAATTTAACCTGGCTCCTTGAAATTGACCACAGCAGTTCAGTTGTGGTGGCATCCATTAACACAAGCTACTGTATAGCAACTCTGCAGCAGCAACCACACTATATAAGAATATAATTCTGAAACTTGAGCTCATCTGGGCACTTTTATACCCACTACCAACGAAAGATGAAGGGCATGTGGTACAAAAGGTTTGGATGATCACACTTATGCTGTATGTTGTGAGATCTTTGTGCTTGCAGCGACAAGAATGCACAGTTAAACCCTGATACAGAACTGATAGATATGATTATTGTCTACTGAATATAGTAAACATACCATTATGTAAAAGCTGAGATCCACGGTAGATGCAGAATTTATACAAATGTGTGTCTACTGTTGGGTCCACCTTTAGAAATCATCAGCCCTCTCATAGAAAACTCAGTCCACACTTTTAAAATTAGGATTTTTCACCACTTTAATAAAAAAAAACTCTGTCCACATGGAAACGTTAGGGGAAAAAAAAAAGCACGCCAAAGCAACAGATGGTGATTAA
>VURO01021804.1:0-38513 GCA_015108175.1 Pelvicachromis taeniatus
CCTCTGGTGTGTGTGTGTGTGTGTGTGTGTGTGTGTGTGTGTGTGTGTGTGTGTGTGTGTGTGTGTGTGTGTGTGTGTGTGTGTGTGTGCCTTGTGCTGGCGGAGCTCCGGTTGGTGTCTCTGAGCTTGATGAGCCATTTGAGGAGAATCTCCAACTTGAAGCTCCTGCAGGGGGCGACTGTGAGCTGTCCAGCTCCACCCGACATCGCCCGGCTGCACCTCCTCCAGCCGGAGAGGAGTCAGACTGTGAAACTGGAGGAAGAGGTGGAGGAGAAGACATTAGCACGGTGAGCTTCAGTCGGTCTCTGGATAAACTGGCTGAGCGTCTTACCGTCCAAACCTTCTCCTGCTCGTCCTCAGGCCTCCTCTGTGCTGACAGATGGACCTGAACAACAACACAAAGTTCAGAATTTACAAAAACACACACACGCACACATTCACGCAGATGTGTTACGATCATGTGACGATCGTTCACTGCAACTGTTTAAAGTTTAAAGAGCTCAGATTCATGTTCTATCCGTGTCTTACTGTGCTCCCACTGCTCCCAGTGTGCTGCTGGATGTTTGCGTGGCTGCTGTGGGGCTCTGGGTCTTGTGGCTCCACCTCTCTGTAGTCCAGGTGGTGCCGATTCGGGACGTCTCCTCGGGGCGGGTGAGGCTGGTTCTCCCACAGTAGCTCCGCTTCTATATCGATGACCGGGTCCTCCTGTTCCTCCTCTGGCTGCAGAGGATCAGGGAGCTGAGGAGGAGGAGGGGGACGCTGATCATCTTCTACCCTCAGGTCGTCTGGGTCACAGCTTCCTGAGAGACAGAGACGATCCTTTAACGTTCAGTCGAATCGAAGTCTGACCAGGAGATCAAACCAAGGACTTACTGTGATGGTGTGAGGATGGTTTGATGATTAATAGAGAGGACGAGCTTTTATTGCTGACGTCCTGGTTAATCAGAACCAGCTGCATTTAATCGTGTCAGATCTGAACCCGTTAAATTTAAAAAACAAAGCAGCAGCTTTTATTTCAAGTTGACTAGAATCATTTTTAAATCCTTCTCACAGACAATCTCATTCCATTTCTGTCTCGGTTTGTGGACAGAGTGAAATTCATTCAGCTGATTTGGACATATTGATCAGATCGGCGGTCACCTCGGCGGGGGTCGATGATCTCCACGGTGGCTGAGCTCCTTGGTCCCAGGACGGCATTCTGGGGGTTTTTCAGCGTGACCATGAAGCTCTCATGGTTTTCCTCCAGGCCGTCATCGATCAGGTAAATGTTCCAGGTTTTCACCTTCACACCTGAAACACAACAAAAAACAGCTGTTAGACCAGGATTGCAGGCTGCGCCAGAACAGGTCACATGACAAGAGCGCCTCCTGCCGTGTGTGGTGAAAGTCCGAGCGGCGGTCAGACCTGGATCGAACTGGATGAGACTCGCGGTGCTGTGAGTGAAATCTCTGCCAGCTTTGGCCAATCCTTCGTCCACCTGAATTAGAAGACGTCGGGATTTTAGTCCAAAACAAACTGATCTACGGCTTCATGACACGTCAGCTTCACAGTCACCTGCACTCATTTCTCAGCTGCTTTAATATCTAAACATTTCTGGTTTTTTTGGTGCTTCAGTGACTTCACTGATATTTTAGGGTGTTGAGCGAGTCTTTCGCAGGTTAGCCACAACTCTGAGAGCTGAAGTCTGCAATTGCACTCAGACTTAAAACAGAATCAAGAAGAAGAGGTAAGCAACTCCCTGTTTTATACATTATAAACAGGAGGAGGAGGCGTGACCTGGATGGCGACGTAGGCGGGGTCAGCACTCCTCCCGCTGCACTGCACACGGATCTGAAGCATCCCGGCCGTCTCACAGGTTCTGTAGCAGGTCGCCGACAGCTCCACCCGAGACCAGGACAGCTCCAGTCTGCAGGAAACAGAAGAGGCTGTTCGAGTCAGACAACGCCCCCACCTGACCGAAGGTTTCATTTATGTTCCACTGAGTGACCACGAGCAGACAGACAGGATGTGATGTAACGTACGTCTGAGGCAATGCGCTGTTTCCTGCCGGGTCTCTGAGAACAAACAGGAAGCTGTCAGTTGTCACCTCCATGTCAGCGGGGAGGATGAACATGATGGCTCTCCGATCCACGTCACGCTGTGTGAAACGACCTTTGATGTACGACCCTGACGGAGCGGGAGGAGGAAGAGGAGGAAGGCTTTTAATCTGAATGCACGAGAAAATAAAACCACTCAAACACAACAAGATTAAAACTTTAGGCAAAGGAAATTTTTAATTCAGATGTCAAATCTTGCGAGCAAAAATACAAAGTTATTTAAATAAAATGTTTAATGAAATAATTAAATATCCCACTCATGAATAAAAAGAGTAAAAATGAGCCTGGAACTCCAAAATGTACATTATCCTAAGTTTTGATATTAAAAATAAAAAGGAGCACGTTTGGGTTGCAGGAATCAGAGATCATCAGTAGGAGAAGCAGGTGAGCCCTGCACAGGTCTGCAAAGGGGAGCCCCACACAGGTGAGCCTCTGTAAGCAACCACCATCAGTTTCCTCACACACCTGTGGCGGTGTTCTCCAGGTATCCGAAGCGTGGAGGTCTGGTGATGGAGAACTCAAGCTCCTCTGTGGGGCTGCCAGGGTCTGAGGCCTTCAGCTCTCTGTTGGTGATGAAGATGCCGTAACGGCCGCCGCCCAGATCCACCACAGTGCTGGGACTCCCCCTAGTAGTCAGAGTGGGAGGAGTCCGGTCAACCCAATCCACCTGAACACAGCAGGAAGTTAAATTGGTAACATGGAAACAGCGAGCACCGCAGGGAGACGAAGATCAGAGGAAACTGAGCAGCAGGAAGGTAAAAGAAACCAAATGACTCAAACACACACAGAAAAACTTTATTTATTTATTCATTTATTTTTTATGGGAAACATGTCAACTGTGCATCAGTCATCAACTCATCATCTCACTTCAGGACCTGATTGAACAGTTTAACAAACAGAGCATTCTCTGGAAAGTGTCTTCAGAGGAGAGGATGAGGATGATGTGTCCTCATCATGAAGACTAAACCACTTCATTACACTCAAGTTGGTCATGGAGAGATAACAGTCAGGCTTCAGTCGGGCTGACGGGTTCCTAATAATTGTCGCTCTGTCAGCGCTTTACAGAAACTCAAATCTGTGGAAGCAACACATTCAAAGGTGACGGAGGAAGTGACATCAGGAACAGCAGGATGTGACGCCACACGTCGGCTGAGCTTCAGGTCATCCTTTGTTTTAAGATCCTGATTTAAAATCTGAGCACAGGCGGTGGAGGTAGCTCTTCCTCTGCTGACGTCATCAAACTGAGCACAAATCATCTCCTCCTCTTCCTCTCAGTGGCTCGCTTTCCTTCATCTCATAATTTTTATGTTCTGGATATTTCAGAGAACTTTGTGAAGCAGCAGAAACAGGAAACTGATCAGTGTGTCTCTCTCACACACAGACACACACACACAAAGAGGAGCTCTAGTAGAATAAGAGGCAGCCTGCAGTTCAATTGTCTGACCATCAGATGTCGCTCATGTGCTGTGTATGAGTCTGTTCACGGATGATTCACGTTCAGCCATTCTCTGAATTCAGCTCTTTTATTTTGTGTAATTCATTTTCAGAGCAGGAACAGAACATCTGAAGAAGACGAGCAGCTTTATTATCTCTGTGACCTGGAGCTCTTTCGGTTTGTAATATTTTAAAGAACAGAGGAAGGAGCCTAGTTTCATTCATCCAGGTTGCCTCTGTTGTGTCCAAACACAAATATCCACAAAATCTACATCATCAGCAGGTCAGAGATTTGTGCTGCAGGCATGAGCAGCGCCTCTGTGAGGGGATCCTCTGCTGCTATTCATGGATGCTCGGAGCGTCCCTGATCACCAACAGACTGAAGGAAGCTACCATCAGACTCTGGTGTTTCACATTGTACTAGTGCTGTCATCGTTAACGCGTTAATACGACAGCTTACGAGGTCATCACGATTAACGCGATTAAAATTTTTAACACACTCAACCCATCTGGAGTGCAGAATGGACAAACTGCCCGAAATACGTTGACTGAGACATTTCAGGGATTTTGAGTCAGTCTGCGCTCCAGATGGGTTAATTATTAATCGCATTAGTCGCACTCACACGGACTGATACCCGTTAACTCGTTAACAGGGATTTGTCAATTTTGACGCGTTAACGCGGATCAGTTTGCATTAACACTGACAGCTCTACATTATACATATCAAATGGCACACATTTACACTGAAATCCCTCTCACACACACACATGATGTTTGGTCCAATCACAGCTGGCCTCAAGAGTTTTTTGCGTTACTGCTGTGAGATGAATAAAGTAATTCAATAGTGATTGTTCCACACTGACCTCTGACCCTGCAGTCAGGCCTGGTTCTGCTGGAGGTTTCTTCCTGTTTAAATGGATTTTCTCCTTCCCGCTGTCGCCAAAGCGCTTGCTCACAGGGGTCATGTGGTTGTTGGCGTTTTCTTTGTATTATTGTACAATCTTTACCTTACAATAAAAAGCACCTTAAGGTGACTGTTGTTGTGATTTTGGGTTATATAAATAAAACTGAACTGAAATGTTCAGATTTCCTATGTTTTGTTACTTCCTCTGAGATGTGTTGTGCATTCGTGACTCACCTGTATGTCAAACACAGCAGGCTCCTCCCTCAGCTGTCCAAACTCTAGGTAGCCCCTGTTGTGTCCGTCACTCGGCAAGAAGTAGAACCTGTCGATCTCCACCGGGCTGCTCGGGTCGTGTTGGTAAGTCAGGTGGAGCTTGTCCACATCCGTCTGGGAGAACCGGGGCGGCGAGGGCAACGGTGCGCCTCTCAGTAGCAGCTTCCCATGCCGCGGCTGCTGCGTGATGACGTAGCTCAGGTTGGCAACATCAGTGTCGGGGTCGGTGAGGTGTAAATGGTACAAAGTGATAGTTGCTGTGGAGCCATCCTGCAGCCGCAGACTGACGTTGCGACTGAGGGTGGGCGGGATGCGGTCGCCATGCTCGATGGTGAAGTGGAGGGTGGAGTAGCGAGATGAGTCGCCATTTGTAACGACGAAACTGAGGAGAGAAGAAGAGTGGAAGCAGTTAGACACTGATATGATGTTTAGCTTCAACTCGGCTCTGCAGCGCCCCCCGCTGGGAGGACACGTTATACAGGACGCTGTCCTCAGGTGGAGGCAGCATCCTCAAAACCAGTGTGTGTGTGCGCGTGTGTGTGTTTTGTCCTCTCTGCTCTGTGCCAACACAATCTGCCTCTCAGTCCTGCAGCTGACAAACTGCCCCAGGCCTCCCCACACACACACACAGGCATGCACACACACAAGCAGTCCTGGTGTAACATCTGGCTGCAGTAGCGTCCACGTTTGCCCGGGGACGGCTGTGCTCTGGTTGTCGGTCGCTGCCGTGCCAACGTTGTTGTTATTTTTCTAATAATACACATTCATCATCTGCTGTCACCACACACAGACACACACACACAGGTGTGCACCTGAGTCCTAACACACATCATCAGTTAAAGGTAAATCCAGCCACAGCTCGAGCTCAGACTCTAAAACAGGGTGTCACACATGTGGCCCGGGGGCCAAATCAGGCTTACCAGACGTCAGCCTTAATGTTGGAGAATAAAAGATTTTCACATCTTTACTAGTTTTTGATTGAGATTAAATATTTGTGTTGTGCCATGACAGAGACTCTGAGAACTGCACATGTAGTCAAAGCAAACACACACTAACTGTGGGAAACTGAGACACGATGTTCAAACTAGTTTTTCTTCATCTTCTGACTCATCAGGCTGTTTGTGATCTCCTTTATTTGGTGTTTGCAGAAGTTAGAAAAGGGACATTTCCTCCCTCTTGGATATATAACTGTAGTGGTCTGAACGACATGAGATTGAGTTTAAGTGTCTGTGCCCTTGGAGGCTGACAGCCTTGCGCTGATGAAAGCTGTTTCACTCCGATTTTCATCCCAGATCTGATTTAGATACTAGGAACATGTGATTGGTATTAAAATAAATGCAATGTTGTTGAATCTTCTTTATCTGATTGAATACTTCATCCCAAAGTCTGGAAATTACTGTTCCCCAGCAGCCAATCAAAACACACACACACACACACACACACACACACACACACACACACACACACACACACACACACACACACACACACAAAATAAAAACATCAATAAATTAAAGTCATTTTTGTAGCTCTAACATGATTGCAGGTACTGAGGTGGTATAGACTTCCTGTTTCTGTGACAGCAGAGCTGAAGCAGATGTTGGAAAAAGTGTTCAGTTATCAGTTATCCACATCCATGCACCACAGCTACAACCAATGGAGTCATCTGATGGAGAAATCCAATCGGAGGCAACAGCTATTAATTCCCACAGCCAGCAGTAAAGTTTGATACGTTTTATTTTGTTCGATTGATATTTGATGACAAATGATGACCTCATTCGCTGTCGGTTCTACACAGTCACAGCTTAAACAGACACAATCAGCTGGAGCTTCACAGAAAACACAGCACACACTTTCCCTATGCAGATGACACCCTACTTTATCTATTCATGAAGCCAGATAAAACACACAAACACAATTTTCTGCTTCCGAATTCAGGTAAAACTGAGGCTATTGTATTCAACCCTGAAAATCTTACAAATATGGTATCTAACCAGATACTTACTCCAGTAACACTGGACCAGGATATGTCCTTCAGTGCACATATTGAACAAATATGTAGGACTGCTTTCATCCATTTGTGCAGTTTCTCTAAAATTAGAAACGCCCTGTCTCAGAGTGATGCAGAAGAACTAGTTCATGTATTTATTATTTCCAGGCTGGACTACTGTAATTCATTATAATTCGGCTGCTCTGGAAGCCGTCACAGTGTGGCTCTCTCTCTCAGTCTTGGCTGTGATGTGATGGGTGTTCTGGAGCCAGATAGCCAGCCGGCTGGGGCAGCAGAGGTCTGGGTGACAAACCCGGGGTCTGCACACACCAGCATGCTCCCCTCCTCCTCCTCCTCAAAACCCAAACCACTGCCAAATTGGCTGGAAAAGCAGATAAACATACTGCAGCAGAGAAAGCCTCTCGTCTCCTGATGCTGAGCCTTTTTTCCTCTCGTCTCCGTGCCCAGTTTTCTTTTGTTGGCCAAATGCTGTGTGTGATAGTTGTGTGTGTGTGTGTGAGAAATCCTCCTCTCACGGTGTGGGCCAGATAATTTTCCATTTATTCTCCTGATGTGTGCAGACTTTCACACTGACAGGATCCTCAGCCTTTTATTCATATTCTCAAACATCCATTTTATTCTGTCATTTTAACATATCTGGACACAAATTGATTTAAGGACTAAAATATTATTCTTGACAAATACATTTTTTATTTAAAAACAAAAATTTTAAAACTTTATGAAGACTTTAAACACTCTGAAAGCAATTTTGAAAATTCACTGTGCTTCACCAAAAGTTGAGGTTTGGTGTTTTGACACAGTGACGGAGTTCCAGCAAGCGTGTCAAATGTTTAATGCATAGTCAGAACAGAGCCTCCAGGAAGTGTCCTTAAAACAAGGAAGTGGTCCAGAGCACACTACCAGATGACCTCAGAGGGGAGATGGGGTAAACTTAAATATACTAAAGAACATGCTGTGTGTAACAGATGAACACACACCAACGGTTTGAAGGATGACAGTTTGCACTGTAACAGTTCTTGGAGAAAAAAAAATCAAGAGCAGAGTGAAAACCCAGAGTGTTTGTTTTTTTTGTTTTTTTTAAATCAGGCTCTGCCTTCACCTGTCAACAGTTGTCATTAAAAGAAGCTGCTCTGAGCTCCAACTCTCACCTGAAGGAGTCGTCCTCGGCGTTATGGCTGTTGTCGTGGGTGTAGCAGACTCGGTGTGCGGCCACGTCCAGCTGGGTGAAGCTGAGCAGCGGGACTCCGGGCTGGTGGACGGCGTGGATGAGGCCGTGACGCGGCGGGTCAGACACCGTGTAAACCAGTTCCTCGGGCCGGCCCGACGAGTCCGACACCAGCAGGATATCGGTGTTCAGGACGACGCGCTGGCCCTCCCTCAGGTGCACCGGCCTGCTCAGCACCATGACGTGCCCTGGAGACAGAGGGAGCGTTCAGGTGTCAGAGGGGACCAAGCGATTGCCTACATAATACATGTGATAGTCAGGACCCAAGTTCAACTTAGAAAACTAAAAAGCACCCAGAGGAGGCGAGGCGGTGCCCTCCACAGCTGCTCCACCTCCCCGCAATTAATTATTCAGCAGCCGAGGAGATCAGCCATTTCTCACCTCTCTGCTCCTCCAGGATCACAGGGCGCCGAGCCAGAAGGGCCGCGGCCCCACGACAGTGTGTTCACCCGACTGGTAAAACCGGCAGGAAGGGGGCGCTCAATAATGAATGAAGCATAGCCACACAGGGCCCAGTGCATGCTTGTGTGTTTGTGTGTGTGTGCTCTTTAAGAAATTCTGGTACCTTCAGACTAGTTCACATGAACGCAGGTCACCAAACTCCATTCAAATATTAGTTCATTTAATACCTGTTAGCATGACAGTTTCAGTGCCTTCGCTTCGTTCAGTTTCATTTTTCAAGTTTAAAAATGTTGCATGTCTTTAGTTTTCTTCATCATTTGTCACGACTGATAAACGAAGTCTAGAGTCCAAAACTGTTCTGCTAAAAATCAAAAGTGAATTACAGATTTTTAAATGTGCATCAGCACCGTTCCCTCTTTGAACCCCCACAGCAGAAATCCTCTGTTTTTAAGCTGTGTCCACAGTGAAGCTGCAGGCGGTGTGTCTGAAATGACACAGTCAGAAAAAGAAACATCTACAGGATAATTCCTGCCATTTATATCAGTGCGTTTCTCTGAGAGAAGCTAACATCAGACAGATTCTCAGGCAGCTTCTGAAGTGGGCCGAAAAAACAAAAAGACATTCAAAGATGATTTTTGGAAAACATGAAATAAATTCATGACCTGGATAAAAGTGCTAAACTCACTACATTACGACTCTCTGTGACCTCTGACCTTTCTGCACCACGTGTACGGAAATGAAGAAGGTCTGAGCCGGAGACTCGTTGTCCAGGTCACTGAGGGTGAAGCGGAAGCTGTCGTGACCTTTAAAGCCAGCAGCGTTGGTGGCGGCGGTGTTTTGGTACCACAGTCGGTTCATCTCAACGTCGCCCTGAGTGAAGTTCTGACTCGCTGTCAACTCGTTCCACCCCGACACCGTCTGCGGGCGAGACGCTCAGATTAGGAAGAGACGCAGCAGGAAGTCAAATCATCTTCTTCATCTCAGCCTCAGGTTACAATTCAGGAGGACTTAACACCTGCACAAACACACCTGACTTCCTGTTTCAGCCGCCTCTCCTCCCATTCTTCAATCCTCTCCTCTTATTGCGTCTTTCCCTGCTCTTTTCCCTCTTCTTCCTTTCCATCACTTGTTGTCTTAATCATCCGTTCCTTCCCTTTTTCTTTCCCCTCACCCAATCACATTTCTCCATCTTCCCTTCACTCCTCCTTTCCTTCATTTTCTTCTTTTCTTGTTATTTTCCCCATCGTGATTCCATCCTTAATCTTTCTAGCCTTCCGTCCTTCCTCTACTCCTCTCATCCTCCCTTGTTCCCTTCTTTTTCCTCCCTTTCCTCCTTTAATTCTTCTCTCTTTCCTTCCCTCCTTCTTTCTGTCCTCTTTACACTTTTAACCTGGAAGCAACTCAAATTAAAATCTTTGCTTGTTATAGAAGTAAAACTCAGTAAAGACACACACAGACACAGACCACACACAGACACACATGCACAAACACACACACCTTCAGCTGCAGTTTTCCAAACTGCGGAGCGGCATTAAGGAAGTAGTACACCTGTTCTGGGGGCGTGTCCAGGTCCTCAGCCTCCAGAGCCACACTGGAGATCACCCTGAGCTCACCTGAGTCCACCTGCAGTCCAGCATTCCTGAAACACCACATAAGAAAAAATCTCATTATATTTGTGGTCAAACACAGTCTTCTGTTTTCAGCATTCTCATAACTTCCTTCCTGCAGGGATGATCCTGGAGTTCAACTTTAACTTTAATGCACAAGAACCATAACTGCAGACAGAGAGGAGGTAATGACGCTGACCCTCTAAGACGATCAGCATATGTCACAATGCAGGAGCCAACCGCTCTCAACATAGCTAAGGTGAAACTAGCAGACAGCTAGCAACTACAGCGCATGTGTCACCATCCACCTGTCAGTCAAAGAGGCCAAGCCCCTAATAATGCAAACTTTAACTTTTTCTACACAAACCAAACAGTTTGTGTATCAGGCTGTAAACATGTTTATTTCTGCTGTGACGTTTTAACATTGGAGTCTATGGGGACTGACTCACTGCTGCCTCTGTTAGACGTCAGAGGAACTGCAGCTATTGATGCCTGGTTCAAATAACTACAAATAGCAGCTTTACAGACAGGTGTTCTGAGGTGAGGTGAAGCTCAGGGGTGGAGGACACAAAAATATTGGTCTGCTTCAGCTTCATCTTTTAGCTGCACTCTGGATGACTTTAATAAGAAAATATTTCTGACTTTAAAAACATCTCGCTCTATTTTTAGCGTTGAACACGTTTCAACCCCACAAGACTCAAAGAAAA
Source organism: Pelvicachromis taeniatus (assembly GCA_015108175.1). Classification (NCBI taxonomy): domain Eukaryota; kingdom Metazoa; phylum Chordata; class Actinopteri; order Cichliformes; family Cichlidae; genus Pelvicachromis; species Pelvicachromis taeniatus. The sequence continues at coordinate 10,660 of VURO01021804.1, forward strand.
CACGGACAGGAGCCGTTTGATGTGAGACACGAGCATGAAGGTGGAAGTTTGTGTGAGCAGGTTTTTCCTTTGGGATGGTGGGTATGTTGGTGGTGCTGGTGGTGGGGTTTTTTTGGGGTGGGGGGGTGTTGAACATCAGGAACCATCTGGCTGCTTCTTCACTCAGAAGTAAAATCCACGCAGGAGCGAAGCTGCCACGTCCATCCTACAGGAAACAGGAAAACAAGGCGGCCGGCATCTGCCAAGTCTCTGTGTTACTTCTGCCTCGGTGGCCTTTACAGCACCAGCTCGGCCTCCGCCAGCACCCCCCACAACCACCAACACAGCTGATCTGGGGACAGCGCAGGAGGGGAGGGGGTGAGGGACAGTGGGTGGGAGCCCAGTCAAGGATGCAAATTCACAATCAGTGGAATGAAAACACTAAGGAGGAGGACGGGGTCACAGGTCACCCCTCCCCAAATGCTCTGGATTACACAGCAGCTGCAGGCAGATGTTAAACAGGACGTCTGCTGACAGTTCAGGACTTAAACGAATATCCGAACGCCAAAAAAATTCCAAACAGCTTCAAATGAGAGACAATCGGAGCAATTTCTGAATTTCATCCTTTCAGGTCGGATTAAAGCAGCAACACTCAGACTGCAGAGGAAAAACAGAGGTACAGGTGTCACCTGGACTGAACATCACAGATACAGTTTTATTTGTAGAGTTTTTACTCCATATTAAGAATTGACTGCATTTGCTTCTGTAGCAGTCTACAGACAGTGTTGCCACACTGTGATGGTAATTCCCCCTCCCCTGTGTAGTAGCTCCCCCTGCTGTGCGGAGGCACACGTTTGTTTCCATAAAGGTTAAATTAATCCAAATTATAGTAAGTATCTCAAAATGACGAGCTCTGTGAGTCCACGTGACGAAAGGAACTAGAACCAAAACATCTGACCTCCCTCACAGCTTCTCTTTACTTCCTACTTTTAAAGAGTTTTTAATCTCCTCACATACAAGGTCTTGAATAATCAGACCCCATCTTATCTTAATGACCTTAAAGTACCATATAACCCAATTAGAGCACTTTGCTGTCACACTGCAGACTTTTATTCCTAGAGTATTAAAAGTAGAATGGGAGGCAGAGCCTTCAGTTTTCAGGCCCCTCTTCTGTGGAAACAGTTTCTATCTTGGATTCAGGAGACAGACACTATGTCTACCATCTCACCATCTCAGACTTTCCTTTTTGCTAAAGCATATACGTAGTTAGGGCTGGATCAGGTAACCCTGATTCCTTCCTTAGTTATGCTGCAATTTCAGACCCACAGGAAGTCAGATTCACAACAGGGTGAGCAAACGCGCGCACGCGTGTGTGTGTGTGCGTGTGTGTGTGTGTACTTGAGCAGTCGTGGTTTCTCGTCGTTGACCGGCAGCACGGTGACCTGAACCGTTCCCTCGACTGCGTGGACGCCATCTGTCAGCCGCAGAACCACAACGTCCTTCAGGGTTTCTGTGTCATCGTGCATGTAGACGATCCTCATGCCTGCAGGAGGAAAACAGAAAATATGGAGCAGTGTGTGTGTGTTTGACTGTTTTTGTGTGTGTGTATTCATATCTTTGTGGGGACCAAAAATGGTTTGTTTTCTATGCTTGTGGGGACAAAATCCTGGTCCCCACAAGTTTGAAGGCATTTTTGAGACTAAAACCATTTTTGTGGTTTTAGTGTCAGGGGCTAGGGAAAGCATTATGTCAATTAGAGGTCCCCACAAAGATATGAATACACAACGCGTGTGTGTATGTCTTCTTAAGACTTTCGATCACATATAAAAATAACTTCATGTTTTTAAACAACCCGATTCTCCTGAGAATCATAAAAGGAACAAATGTAATGTTTTTGAGTGATTTTTAGGATCACTGGAACGAAAACAAGGCCACTGTGTGGAGTTTGCATGTTCTCCCCATGTTTGCACGGATTCTCTCCGGGTACTCTGGCTTCCTCCCACAGTCCAAACACATGCAGTTAGTGGGGATAGGTTAACTGGTGATTCTGCTCATAGGTGTGAATGGTTGTCTGTCTCTATGTTTGCGACCTGTCTAGGGCGTACCCTGTCTCTCACCCTAAGACAGCAGGGAGGGACTCCAGCCCCCCCGTGACCCTGATTAGAATAGCAGAAGAGAATGGATGGACCAAAAACATTTTATTTTGTAGATGGTCGGGAACACCGCCCTAATGCAGATGCTGTCAGAAAGCAATTATGGCTCTGGTGTTTGAATCATGTTCATCTGTGTGTTTAAACCATTTAAAATTCATGAGAATTTCAAAATAAATCTGTATAAAACACACTCAGGTGATAATAATCTAAAATGTACTTACCCTGTACTTTCACACTTCCTGTTTCAGTGACTGCCTCACCTCGTCGGAGCTCCTGCAGGGTAAAGGAGGTGACGGGGAGGCTCCTGCGCGGGTCAGCTCCCACCTCCGTGCCGTGGATGCCGTTAATCAGGCTGCCGTGAGTCGGCGGCCGCACCACGGTGAAGGTAAGTAGGTCAGGTGGGGCGTCCAAGTCAAAGGAGTCCAGTATGGATGGAGTCAGCTCCCTCATCCCGCCCTCCTTTACCTGCAGAGAACAGGAGGAGTACGCCCCCGTGAGGCTGTCGGGATCATCACAGATTCAGTCAGAGAAAATGTTTTACTTTAACTGTCCTCTGTGAATTTGGTTTATTCTTTATTTTTAGTTTCTCCTGCTTGATGTCACAGTCACAGCATTGTCACCTCAACCAATCAGAGAAGTCACATAAAGACACAGCTGATTGATGACTGATTGGACAGATATGATCACACTGAGTCAGACCTCAGGTGTACGTACGGTGAAGTTGGCGAGCAGGAGCGATGGTATTTCGTCATTGGTTGGTTTGATGATGATGTAGAAGTAGACAGGGGTGGAGCGATGCAGCCCATCGCTCACACTGATGGACATCTGGTCGACAGTTGGCTCCACCCCTTTGTGCTCCGATTGCACATAGTTGATGAAGCCAGAGGTCAGGTGTGTGAGAGTAAAGGATTCTGGGAAAAGACAAACATCAGAGTGAGATCTGAGCCGGCTCCCAAGGTTCTGCACTTGCACCGCACACTGACCGACTCGCACTCCCGCATTGCTCTTCTCAGAACCGGGCGTCGGCTGCGTGTTCTCCAGGAAGCCGTGAAGGGGAGGAGTCTCCAGGTGAAAGGCGAGCTGCTCGGGAAGACTGTCTGGATCTGATGCTCCAAGGACCCCCCCGCACAGACAGGCAGAAGAGCCTTCATCCACCACCAGCATGGACTCACCTGCGCCAGGACACAGAGATACCTTCACTCTTCATTTATGAACTCTGCCGCTCGCCACGTTGACCGAGACTCTCTCTGATTGGCTGCCCTTCACAAACAGAAGCTCTAAACAGCAGATGAGTGGAGCTTCTACATTACAGACATGACTGTGAGTCTGTAGTAAAAGTTAATTACTGACCAGTGAGCCTGATGTCACTCACAGGTCAACAAAAAGTGCAAATGGTCACATGACGTGGAGCCAGAACTTTAAGGAAGCTTTAATGTAATGAAGTGTTATAGGTTTGTTTGTTTTTATGTTTATATTTAAAATTATATTATGGAAAAAAAATCAGTCATGCAGAGCTTAAACTGTCCTGATGCTAATGGTGCTCTAAGGCAGGTGATGGAGGTGGAGCAGCAGTGTTGGAGCTGCTGACGTTGGATTTAAACTCCACGGTTTCCTCACATGTACAGCACGCAGTAAGAACATCGTTCACTGAGGTGTCCACATGAAGTACACGGCAGCGCTGGCTTATTGTATACCGTGCTGTTGAAGCCCACCTGAGGCACTAACACCACCCTGGGCTGGTCACGTTTAAGTAGGTCCTGAGGTGTAGATGCTGAGCTTCCTCCTCATGTGTTAGTGGACGGTTCGTGCAAGCTAATCCGTCCATGCTTTTGCTCCTAACTCATTGTACTTTAACTCAATCTGAGATCTCTCACAGCTGAAATCTGTAATTATTAGTTTCTAACTAAAGTTCAGTCATCGTTTAATAATCCTGCTTTTTATGAAGTGAAACTCAAACAGGACCAGAAGCAGAATTCACTCCTGCAGCCTCCACCCCCCATTTCCTACTGACGGGAGTCGGTCTGAGACTCGCTGTGTTTGGTTGTAGTATGAGCACTGTGGGCAGATGTGGGTGGGTGTGAGTGTTAATGAGGGACAGTCCTGGATCTGGCTGATAAACCAGTGTTGTCCTAAAACAGGTACACATGGATGTGAGGCCTTCTCATCTGGCAGCACTAATGCTCTTACTCTGTGTCTTTATTCACTGCTAATTAATTAGACCAAGAACCCCCCCCCAACCAGCACGAGCACCACCACCACACACACACGCACACACACACACACACACACACACACACACACCACAATCACCACCGCCACCCTACCCTTGGCCCTAAACCGTGTGCCGGCGCAGGGAGACCTGCCGGCAGGATTACGAGTCGTCCCGCCGCCGCGCTAAGCTGATCCGGCTGCTGAGCGGAGGCTAACACGTCTCCTATTGTGAGCGTGGAATGGAGGTTCTCTCTTTTGTTTAGTAAAGACGCTCATTGTCCGCTGTTTTCACACACACACACACACACACAGAGCTGATAATCTCTCAGCTGTGTGTGTGTTTTCATGTAATACCACCAGACAATTAGCAGATTTCATTTAAAACACATCAGTGCCAACCTCGTTAGCCGGCTGACAACATACACACACACACACACACACACACACACACACACACACACACACACACACACACCAAGTATCGGGCCAGTTTAAACAAAGACCTCAGTGAGTGTACACTCAGGGCTCTGTCTCCAGAATAAACTCCACACTGAGTTTAACTTTAAATCTTTAAAGTGAGAGTTAATTGTTCTGAGTTTGGTTTCCTGAAGCTCAACCTGATCAGGGCACCAACCTACAGTTACATTAAAACATGGCCGAGGCCAAACTCTTCCGTCTTCTCATCTGCTGCCTCAATGGTTAAACTCTGGCTAATCCAAAGTTCCCAACACAAGGTCCGGGGGCCAGAATCATCCCGGCAAAGACTGAAATGCGTCCGAAAAATGGGAAGGAGGGCATAAAGTTTTAAAAGTATGTTCTTAAGTTTCACAACCTTTTCCTTCTGGGTAGAGTTAGGGTAGTCATGGGTTAGGTTTTAACCCGTGCCCATGACTACTCACACTGCACCAAGGTAAAAAAGTAATAAATAAACAATTAGATGACAGAAAAGTCCCTGTTTTTAACCACCTACTGTAGAAATGTCTGGTTTTATAGTGAATAGTTAATGCATAGTTAAACTTTGTTAGACTGACTGGAAGGAGAGTTTTGTTTGGTCTGGCACACAGTGTTTGACTCCTTGCTGTAATTGAGCCAGCAGCAGGCTGACAACACAGCTCACAGTGAACTATCTGTTAATTGTGAGCTCAGAGGACAGCTCGTTTTTACAAAAATGATTCAGATTCATTGATTTATTGTCCTGAAATAAAACATAGTTTTCACATTTCACGCCCGATGAGCAATTTTGCACCAATTGTGAAGGAAGCCAAAAAGCTTCAGGTACCAACTAACAATACAGACCTGCTGTTTCTCAGCTCCCATCATCTCCAACTGTGACAGATGAGTCACTGAGTGCAGCTACCTCACAGTTTAAACAGAGACGTCTGTGACCGAAAATCACCTCAAAGAAAAGCTTCAGGTATGAAAATGAAAATGGAGACAATGCACAGATGACGTCTCTACTGTGGAGGAGATTATCCCTCACACACACACACACACACACACACTCACTCACTCACACGCTCTCCTGGGATGGATGATCATTCTCACTGTTCACAGCCAAAAACAGGGATTGAGGAGCTCCGTGGTTATCATTGGAGACCAGTGACCACTGGGGAGACTGTGTGTGTGTGTGTGTGTGTGTGTGTGTGTGTGTGTGTGTGTGTGTGTGTGTGTGTGTGTGTGTGTGTGTGTGTGTGTGTGTGTGTGTGTGTGTGTGCACGTAATGTTAGACCCCTCCCATTGCAGAGTGTGTGTTGGACTGATAGGTGACGGTGTGTTGTTGGTCAGAGAGGATTAGACACACACACACACACACACACACACACACACACACACTGAGCCTTTCAGTGGAAATGAAAGCCCACACTTCCCCACAGTTCACGGGTGTAAATGCAAACACAACGCTGAGAGCAGGTTGTGTTTGCACGCAATGTGTCAGTTTCACTAAAATCTGACCAATCCTGAAGGTCAGTGAACGAACATCAGGAGTTTGTTTTTAATGGTTTTTGTTATTTTTGACATGTCTTTATTTCTGCAGTTTAAATAACCACAAACCTGTTTCCTATTTGTAATAAAGTAGTTGGATGGCAGTTTGTGGTTTTTGTGGCTCTGATGCTGTTACAGAGGAAAGTAAAGGCTTTGGATTTTAGGCCTTCTCTCTGATTGTTTTTACTCACACAGATCAAATCCAACAGGTGTGTCCACATAACATTGTAAATTATGCTGTTGTGTAAACTGTACACATGCTTTTTGTAAATTTGGTAAATCTTACCCAGCGTGACAGCGGGGACTTTATTGTTGACAGGCAGAACTGTGATGTTCAGATCGTAAACAGGAAGTGTGCCGTGGAGAGGAACAGGAGGAGGCGGGGCTTCACCATGGCAGCAGCTGTCTGGACCTCTGGCCTCACCGTCGGAGATGATGAGGGTGACTGTGTCAAACACCGGCTCTGGTCCGATCTCCTCGCCTTAAACACAACAGCACGTCCACAGCAAACATTTCCAAAGAGCTGCTTTCATTTCATGTTACAGTAAAACTCAGTTTGAGTGGGTCTGACTGAACCTGAACGCGCCACGGGTCAGTTTCTGCTTTCAAACCTACTTGATAGCTCATTCAAACTTTCTCCAGAGTTCAGCCAAGGCTTGTTTCCTTCCTGCGGAAGGAACGTACATTTTTCCCACGTTCCGTGAACACAGCCCAGCCTGCTCACCTGTGTGGGCATAGTAGATGTGACCCTGCAGGACGTCCTGCTGGGAGAACTTGTCCACGGTGACGCCGGCTCGCTGCAGTTCGCCCCTGCTCGGTCTCCGGGCGAGCATGTAGGTCAGCGCGGAGTCGTCGCTGTCCCGGTCAGTGGCCGACAGGTAGTCCACCGTCACCTGGACACGCCCCCCTTCCTCGCAGCTCAGCTGCCCCTGCAGACCCCCGCCAAGTTGAGGAGGTTCGTCGTTCATCGGCACCACCTGAGTAGGGGTGGGTTACATTTCGGTTTTAATAACCAGCTAAAAGTTCCGGCAGTGTTTGGTCTCTTTCCCACGCACGGTCATTGCTCTGGTTTCTCTCTGAGACAGAGTCTGAACTGCAACCAGCGAAAACTCCTCACAGTTTACTGAAACAAACAAGAAACTCTACAAAGCAAACATTAATGTCAGCCACATCTGCTGAACCCTCCCACTCTGCTCGTCCCTTCTCTGCATTTCCCCCTGGTTTTGTGTGGGGGTGGGGCTCAATGCTTACAGGTGTGGAGCAACACCTGTAAGCCCTGAGCTGATTGCCATAAAAACTGCTGGCTAAACACTTGGGTGTCTCTGTGTCTCCCTGTCAATTTTCAAATTTGGGTTTCTGCTGGAGTCTCAGCGTCCCGCCCAAGTAGCACCTCAACTTTTATAATCAGCTTCTTCTTCACTTGTTACATGTGAATAGAAACCTGCGAGTTCCCAGCAGGTGACACCTTTATTCACCAGATTCACCTGAACGTGCAGGACGACGTCCACCGAGTTCAGACCGTCCGACACCCTCAGACCAACAACGTCTTCGGTGGTCTCAGAGTCATCATGGATGTACCTGAAACAGAGACTTATCATCATCTCCTCACAGTCAAACATCAGTGACATCACCAGCTTCTACAAACACTGATGATGTTTAGAGTCCAAAGAGTTTCTGCTTTTTAAATGTCTACTGAACGTCTTATGTACTTTCCAACTGCGGTAAGCTGGTGGTGAAGGTCCAGGACAGTGGTCTAATTATAATCTGAAAAATTACACAAAATAAAACTCAATTCAATTTCTCAGCAGAAAAAAGCTCAAATCTTAATAAATACAATAAACACAAACATTAATGTCATACAATGAAATAAACTGGCACAGAATTATTGCAAAACTTAATAAAAATGTTATTAAATGTACAAAAGAAAAAGATGAGTTGACGAGTCAAAGTCACATGTTGACATGGTCTGGCTTTAATCATCACATTATATGAAGCCTAAAATGGGGTTTCAGCTAAAACAAGAACCTGGCCTCAGAGATTACAGCTGCCAAATTACTAATACTAGTCACTAATAGTTTGTGGGTATAGGTTAATTGAAAACTCTAAAATGCCCATAGGTGTGAAGGCGAGAGTGACTGTGAGTGCAACTGGTTGTCTGTCTATGTGTGTTAGCCCTGCGACAGACTGGCAACCTGTCCAGGGTGTACCCCGCCTCTCGCCCTAAGACAGCTGGGATAGGCTCCAGCGCCCCCCACGAGCCTGAAAAGGATAAGCGGCCGAGAATGGGTGGACTAATAGTCACGTTGATTTGGCTCATCCTATGAATGAATTCCTTAAAGACTCAAAAAAGAAGAAACTTTCTGATTTTCGTGAACTTTAAGAACACAAACTGCTGGTTGGTGCGTCACCGCAGAACCTGGCGTCCCTGAACGCCACACGGTTACAGCGACCGGCTGATTCCAGCCCAGACAAACGACACAGGAAATCAGAGTGGAGTCAAATCGGTTCGGAATAAAATCTAAGAAACTGGATCCACAAAAACTTTAAAGTGTTTCCTGTTTAAAACAGAGCTGCAGGTAAAACACTTACCTGCACACTCTGAGCTCGTTACTAGAAACATGTTTAATGTGATCGCCCACCACTGGGGAGGTACATGACAGGAAGTGAGAAAAAGAAAAGCGGGCATTAAATCCGCTCAGTGCTCTCTGCTCTAAGAAACCTGAGTTTGACTGCAAACATTCGACCACAGCACGGCGAGTGTCTTCATCATCACCTGAAAACCTCTGAAACTCTGAAACCGAATCCTCTGCAGTCAGACCCAGGGCTCACCTGACACCCAACCCCCTCAGGTCCTGCAGGGCGAACCCGCCTCCCTGCCGCAGCGCTCGACCCCGCAGCTCCAGCCGGCCGTGACGAGCCGCGCTCTGAACCTCCACCCTCAGCACCTCCTCTCGACTGTCCCGGTCCCGGACTAGGAGGTGCTCCTCTGTCACAAAGGCCGCACCGCCTTCCTCCACCCGCAGCAGGTTGGTGAAGGCCTGAGGAGCACAGAGAGGTTCAGCAAGACATTCAAAGCACGGTCAAACCAGAGGCTATGTCCGTTTGACCTCTGACCTCTGGCGCCTGGTCATCGACAGGGGTGACCGTGATGTTGAAGATGAGGCCGGAGACGGTGTCGCCATGGTGATCGCTGACCGAGAAGACGAACTGGACGAAAAGCGGCTTGGGCCCGATGTCCTCGACCGGTGGCATGAAGGCCACTTTCATGTGATTCACGGCATGCTGTGAGAATATGAGAGATTTATATCTTAACCTGCAAAAGCACCACCCACGCCACCATCACCACCCACGCTACCCACGGCAGCCACGCCAACCTCACCACCCGAGCCATCCTCACCATCATCACCACCCATACTATCCTCACCATTCTCACCACCCACACCGCCCTCACCTCCCTCCAGCAGCGACTTCTTCATATTTCTATGTATTAGAACCAAGCAGCCGTAACCATCAGCGTGCTGCACACCTGAGTGAAGGACTTCAGCACGGGCGCCGTGTGGTCTTTCTTCATGGCATTGGTGATGTCGGTGTAGAACAGACGTCCTGCATCCATCAGACTGAAAACAAAGACAAACATGGTGATCAGTTTCTCAGTCACAGGGTCTGCTCTTCCTCCTCTGACAGAGCTATGCCGGCAGCTGGGTCCTTACCCAGGATGCATCAGGCTGAAGCAAGGCTGCGTGATGACGTAGGTGAGGTCGGCATCAGGGTGCTCTCGGTCTGTGAAGTGTAGGTGAGTCTGGGTGATGTAAACCACCTCCGTCTCCTTCACTGTCAGCGAGCGGACGCTGCTGGGAACCTCGACCGGCACCTGGTCGTCCACTGGGAACACGTGCACCACCACCGTCTACACACAGAGGGGAAGAGGAGGAAGGAAGAGGTGAGAGGAAGAGGAGGTCTCAGAGCGACACTCAGACTCGTCACTGCCTCAGACCAGAGCCAGCTCTTTGACTCACGTATGTCTGCGACAGGTTGGGCGGCCGGTGGCTGTCAGACAGCATGAAGTCGAAGGCATCCTCAAACTGCTCGTCCCCCGAGTGCTGGTAGAAGATCTGACCCTGGATCAGGTCCCTCTGCAGGAAGCTGTCCACAGGTGAACCTGCAGGGAGAATATAGAAGAGCTCAGAGAAGAGCAGTGCAGGAACATGATGGTTCACATTGCCTCTCTGATTATTATGTCTAAATACCGCACTCACCTGTCTCGTGGGGGGACATCCTCCTGACCAGGTGCCCGGCCCGGGGGGCGGAGACTATCTGATAGAGGATGTAGTCGTCGCTTGAGTCAAGGTCGGAGGCCAGCAACATGAACTCTTCGAGCCGCACAGCCCCACCCTCCTGCACCTCCACCGCGACATTGTTGATGAGGAAGGGCGGAGAGTCGTCCTTCGGGAGGATGTTGATGGGGAACTTGTGGCGGATGCTGTGACGGCCGTCGCTGATGCGGAAGACGACGTGGTCGCGGGTGGAATCACTGTCGGAGTGATGGTAGATGACGGCACCCTCCTTCAGGTCCCGCAAGCGGAACATAAACGCCTTCCCACCTGGAAACACAAAATTTTAATTTTTCCCATTAAACGACAGTCCTCACTGTTCCCACAGCTTCAGACGTCTGCTTTCTAAAACAAAAAAGCCTCAAATCCTCACCTCTGAGAAGCCTGACAGATCAAAACACCAGATGACAGGATTTCAGACATTAGAGGCTGAAAGGTCGACGGCCTCCTTCCAGTCACTCTGACTGGCAGCTAAAAGGATGTTTTTACCGGATTAATGATCATAAATGATCTGTGATCCTCTTAAACTGGACCATCAGTGTCACAGAGGAGGAACTTCTACTTTATTCTTCACGCTCACTGCAGACTTTTGTCTGTCTGACTGAGGTCGAGTTCAGATCTTATATTCAATGAGACAAAACCTCATTTGCACATTTAAACATAAAACTCCAACTAGTGTTTGGACTGATTGCTAATATCAGATTAAAGATAAAAGCACTCCCTCTTTAATTTGGCTTATAATTCAGAACAATAACTGATAACAAGGCTGTAGACTCTGTTCTAATCACTGCACATAATATTTCTGACCCTTAATCATTTATTGTTCATTGTTATTTATTATTTTTTGCCTTCACAAATGTCGTGTTTTTAAAGAGTATGCATTCCATATAATTTATAAGTAGCCTTCATATTGACTGATTATTGATTTCTTGTGATTTAAGCTGATGTGATCTTCCTGCTGCAGCTGGGTTTCACAATAAATCTTCATGCTGACTTTTAAAGTGAAACAGATTGAAGGTTTCCATGGAGTGAAGCGTCAGGAGGGCATCGTGTCGTACTCGGGATGAACGTGTGGCGAGTGGCTGCTTCTGTCACTGAGCGGCGGGATGCTGTTTGTCTCTCGTTGGGCCTAACATGAAAAACTTTGGTGTCCTACATTAATGAAACGTCGGCCCCGTCCATCTGTCAGCTCTCCACCGCTGGCTGGCCCTCCTCGCGCCGTACAACACGCTGGCGGCCCAGCATCACATGACTGCGGCCTACTGGAGGACACGTGTTGTCGGTGGACGGTTTCCAGCCAAAGCTTCGCACTTTGATTCAATTACCGTCTCCAACACGTGCGCTGCTTTCCTCCCATTGTCACTTGGAAATAACAAGTTTGTGTTGGCGCCTGGAGGCACAGCGAGGCGCTGGCTCGGTCTGCGCCGCGAACACCGGTGGGCTACAACATGGCGTCCTTCCCGGCGGCCGCCTGGCTGCCAGGACGGGGGCTTCCTGTCTCCCTGCGAGTGCCAGAGAGACAGAAGGGCAAGGTCAGCAGACAGATTGAGAGACGAGCGGTCGCAAGCCCGAACCTCATTAGCAACTTTACCGAGGGGAACCGGCTCGCGGTCCAAGTGATGGAAACAACTTGGTAATTGGGCCCAAAGGTGGCGTTGGGCAGCCGGCCCACGAAGGGAGAGGCGGGACGTGTGTGTGTGTGTGTGTGTGTGTGTGTGTGTGTGTGTGTGTGTGGGACAGGCAACCATCCATTTGGCTGAAGGCGTTGGAGCGAGCCCGTCCCCACACTGCAGCCGCCGCCCTCCAGTCGCAGCACCGAGGGTCAGCGTCGTCCTCAGAGACGCAGCTCCACCGCAGCTTCATGCACGGACGCAGCGCCAAACTTCAGCCCAAATGGACAGGATGAAATGATGCAGGAGCAGGTGCTGCAGGAGGAGAAGGAGGAGGAAGCTGCCTAGTGGGACAAAAGTTTCAACAAGCATCCAACTAATTTCCTGCGTGTTAGCACGTTCTTCCCTCTGCAGGTTTCTGCGCTTTGACGGAGGATGCAGATACGAGGAGCAGCTGTGACTCCATCAATGAAGCAAACACAAGTTCTTGCTGTAGTGAATTTCGTAGTTTGAAGTCTGACAGAAGAATAGTTAGCAAGTTTAAGGACCACCACTCTCCAGCCTGCTGTGAAATCCTCAGCCTGACCTCGCTGCAGCTTTTCTGTGTGGCCCCAATCTGTGTGTCTGAGCGATTGAAGGAAACTGCTGACACGTACGTGGAGGCTTCCTCAGTGTAGAGCGGGCACACAGCACAGGGATGTCTGCAGGTCCTCTCAGAGGTCTGAACATCACACGCTGAATGCTTTTACTCTGGAGAATTATTGTGGATCATTTTCAGCATCGGCTTATACAACACGAGTTTTTGTCCCAAACACAGTGAAAGTTCCTCTGCTCAAAATTAAACAACCAATAACAACAAAAACACGTATCTCAATCAATAAAGTAAAAACTTGAACAAGACCAAACTCTGAATAAAGCTGAAGAATATATACAGGTGGTTAATTGTTTAAAATAAAGAAAATATATCAAAGATTTGCTCTCCTGCTCTTTTTGTGGTCGTGACGAGCTGATTCATTTCAGTCTGATTAAATGTGTTTCGTCATGTGTTCATTTTCTGGAATTCATAAACTCATTATTTTTGTTAAAATAATGAGTTTTGTTAAAAAGTGATGTCACAGCAGCTCAGGTGAGGACTGCAGCTGAGTCACTCACAAACGAGCAGAGGATGAGGCGAGCACAAAAGCAGCCATGAAAGGTTAACTCCCGCCCGCCTGAAGCCCTCGGGGCACCCATCACCTCCTCCCACTCCGAGCTGGTAGCATGAAAACCTGTTTGGGGACAGTGCATCTGCTCCCTGTGCACGGCGCCATGAAATGGCAGAAGTCGCTCCAATCTGCTCCGTCCCACTGCCGTTCAGACAAAGAGGCGGCCTCGCCGAGCAGCGGGCTGGAAGGGACGGAAGTGAATGGGGACGCGGGCAGCGGCGGCCCCTGGCAAAGTGGACCCGGCCCCATTTTACACCTGATTAGGAAACACATGCAGGACCGCAAGACATATGCTTCCCCTGCCACACGGCGGTCCCTCACGGACGCGCAGCACATGGAGCTAAAAGGGCGGAAAAGGCCAGACGCCGGTTTGCCGAAGTCCCAGGAGACCAAGCGGCATACCAGCGAGGGAGTCGAGGACGGAGGGACGAGGCATAGCGGCAACGCCGAGGGGCTTCCCGAAACCCGTCGCTGAGTTCTTCTACACTTTCTGTCTGTTCGGCAATTATCGTTGGTCTTGATGATGATTTCTAACAGACGGAACATAAATACTCATAATTCATATATAAGAAGATTTAAACTCAAAATACGGAAGATAAAAAATAATTAAGTGCAAATAAATAAATCACTAAATAAAAAAATGGAGCATAAATCCTTGAAACTTGTTTAGTCTCTTTAACACACGTTTTATATGGAGTAAATTAAAAAATATATATAATTTTAGTAAAAATTATAATATAAAATTATTACAAAAGTCTTTAAAAAATATATTTTGTCATAACTCAAGGAATAAAAACTAACATTAAAACAATTTTTAATATTTGAAAACACAAACTGGCACCACGCCAGGTTTCTCTCTGCTCTGATTGGTCAAAAGAAAAGCAGAAGCTTCGGGTACAGATTCAGTTTTGTGGCACATCAAAGTTTTTGTATTGAATAAAACTGAAACCTAGAAACTCGATTCTCCTGAAAGAAATGAAAGAAAACAGAGGAGAAGGTTTTTCTTTGTTCCAACTGTTCGATGGAGCATTTACCACAAAAACCCGACCCCTACCTACAAACACTTCCCCCGACCTTTGACCCCTCACCTCTGACGCTGAGCTGCCCGTGCACAGGTCCGTCCACGGCCACCAGGTAAACAGCGTTGATGTTGTCGTTGTCGACTATCTGCAGCTGCTCCCAGGTGATTGGTCGAGACTGACCTTCCAGCAGGTCCAGACCTGTGTTCCAGACCACATGTTCACACGTGACGACATCGAGTTAAACGCCATGAGACATTTTCACGCCACAGAGACAGACACGGACATACCCACGTTCCAGGAGACTCTGGGAGCATTCGTTTCCGATTTCCTGATGGAGACGTGGACCACGATGGGTGGGCTGGTCAGATAGGAGCTGTCTATCACCTGAAACTCCACCTGAGCGTGTAAAGAGGAATGCGGTGCCAGGAAATTGCATTTTTTAACACTAAACACTTAAAACAAACCACCTGCCTTCTCTCAGATAGCTGTCTCTCACTGAGCCTGGTTTTGTTCAAGGTTTCTTCCTGTTAAGGGAGTTTTTTCTTTCCACTGTCACCGAGAGCTACTCATAGGGGGGTTGATTACAATTAAACTGGCGACTGAAGCCACCAACTTACTTATACTAAAGGCTCCAGTAAAATAATGTTAATCAGGCAAGCGAACAGCTCCGCTGAACCTTCTCCTCATATCTCTACCTCTATCTTTCATGCCTGTGACACAGACAAGTTTTCTCTATAATTCCCAGTGTTGGTGCTTCTAACATTCTTCCAACTTTTCTACAGAAACTGGAAGAACCTTTGGAGCCCCGTCGCGTCTAGAGTACCTCATAGTTCCTGCGGCGCACCCGGCTGCTGTTGGATGGCTGGTAGGCCACTTTCATCTCGTGGAGGTCCGGCCAGGTGAAGGACCGGATGGGCTTGGTGTGGTCGTCTAAGTGTGTGATGTAGCCCTCGGCGGGCGGGACGGTCACGTTGAAGACCAGCTTATCCTTCGGAGTCTCGTGGTCCTTGGCGTCCAGCGTGGCGGTGGTGAGCGGGGTGAGGATGAACTCGTCCACCTCCAGGATGAAAGAGGCCATGAAGGCAGCCTGAGGGGGCTGGTTCTGCACAGCCCCATGGATCAGAACCGGTAGCCACACAGCCTGTGACTGCGGGAGGAGGAGGACAGGTAGACTTTAACAGAACACGCAGAGATCAACACATGGTGCCACAACTTCTGCTGTTACACTCGTGAGAGGTGTTGCGCCGCCGCTCACGTGCTAACGAGGAGACAGAAATGCTTTAAAGGAATGCTGGAGGCATCGAAACCCCACACAACCTCCGCCTGCACATCCGTCCTCATCGCCGAGCTGAGAAGGCGGGATGTCGCCTTCTCACTGCCAACATCTCACCTGCAAACAGCACAGTCTGCACTTTACCAACTTTCTTCCTTTAAAGCAAGTCTGAGCCTCGTTTCTCTTTGTTCCCATGCTGCAGTCTGAGCTGTGAGCTCATCGATCTTTCCTGTACCTCCAGCAGCGCCCTGCTCGCCTGCTCTCTCAGCTCCACCCTCACGGGAATGTAGTCGATTTCCGGGGACGGTGGGCTGAGGTGCTGGTACTTGAGTCCAGAGCTCAGGAAGTCGTGACAGCTGGTTTTGAGGATGCGGACTTCGGTGGTGTCATGCAGACACGGACCGTTTCCCGGGCAGAGCGCTGCCTGTCGGCCTATCGAAGAGGGGAGCAGAAGATTTTAGACCAGCAGTAAGCAGAAAACACCAAACACACACAAACAGGTCAGCCACAAGCAGCCCGCGTTTCAGTTTATATTTCTACTTATATGTATTTTATATTTAAGCATTTTTCTCAGTTATTTTTAAGTTTTTATAGTTTTTTTTTTATAGTTTTTTCATTATTTGTGCTTCACATTGTAAATAAACCTGAATTTATTCAACTTCAAAAGTTAAATTATATTTTATAAACTGTGATGAAGCAATAAAACAATTGAAATTAAAAACATTTTATAAATTTGGTACCCTTCCTCTGCATGGAGTCTTCCTCCCTCACCAGCCGACCCGCAGCAGGGACGCTGGTGTCGGCGGTCATCAGCCTGACGGTGCAGACCAGGTCAGGCGCGGTCCTGATGTTCAGCACCGAGCCGTTGATGGCGTTGGATAAACCGTAGAACTGGGGAACGACCAGCGGAGTGCTGCCGAGCGCCACCACGCCCGACCCCGAGTCCACCACCCGGACCCTCAGGACCACTGTCTCCACCTGTGTGTCTGAGGATGTGAACCTCCACACAGACACCACACTTCATATTAAACAGAGCTCCTCCCCCGCCCACGAGGTCATCGCACATACACGCACGTTTGAATTAATGTTTAAGTCACATCTGTAAACATTCAAGCCCCTTAACTCAAATCTGCAGAAATTGTTATTCTCATCATTCTAAAAACAAAACAGATCACTTTTTGTTGCTTAAAAAATATTTTTTGTGTTTGTTTTTTTCTTCTTTATTTATTCTGGGTCTGTCCAAAGTTCATCCTCTGAAACAAGCTGTTTTAGCTCCTCCCTCTTTAAGAACCCCTCTTTAAAAGCTGTGTCGTGAGGGTTCACGGGGGTCTGGGGCGTTCTCCTCGGGCTCAGAGGGGTTGTTACGTTTTGCAGGATTAGCTAACAGACCGTGTCTGTGCCTCCAGGAGTGGACTGGCACCTGAAATCTTATCTGCTCTGACCTCCTCACCTCAGACCCCAGAGGAGTCATTTATGCTGCTTAGATCTTCCATCTCATGCTTTCAGTTGCCACCCACCCATCCTGCTCCAACCTAACACCCCCCACCCCCACCTTTCTGAGCACTGCAGACATTTCCAGCTGACCTTCATGGGTCAGAGCACCTCAAGTTAGAAACTCGTGTTGGAACACATGTTGCGGACCTGTGGATGCTGCTGACTGACCTGTAGACTCTGAGCATCACCGCATCCTCGTCCAGCAGAGGGCTGCCGTTGTGGACATACTTCACCTCGTCTTCGAGGAAGCTGCAGTCAAACACCTGCAGAGCACACAGAGCAGAGCACCTGTAACTCCTCTGAGTGGCTGCCGTATGGCACCACCTGTTCCAACCTCACCTGTGGGCTCAGCCTCCCGACCCTTTGAGTCACGGGCTCGTTCATCACCACCTCCACCTTACAGTCGGCGCTTGGGTCCATGCTGATCTGAAGCTCTGCACTTGTGATGAAAACCGAGCGCCCTCTGCTGACCTCCACGGCAGAGTTCACCACAACCAGAGTCCGAGGGCAAACGCCTGTGATCGCGAGCAGCAGCAGGGACACGAGGACGGTGGCCATGCTGGGGGCACTGGTTTCACTGGTTCAAGTGAGGCGACGCTGACGAAGAATAAATCTGTCCGAGGTTACAGAGGTTCCCGCTCAGTCCACCCACATCGTCCTCAACTCCTCGTCTTTGGGCTGAAGAAGGAAAACCTCACTCGACTGACTTCACACACTCACACACACACAAATCTAATTGACATAATGCTTTCACACACACATGAGACGTAAAAAAAAAAAAAATGCAAATGGAAATAAATTGAATAATGTCCGAATTATTGTCGGCTGTCAAACAGAAGATTCAACACTGTGGTGTTTGCGTGTCTGCAGCTTCCTTCCACAGTCCAAACATATGAGGTCAGTGGAGTTATGTTAGCTGGTGATTCTAAATTGCCCATAGGTGTGAATGTGAGTGTGAACAGTTGTCTCTCTGTGTTAACCCTGTAACAGGCTGGTGACCTGTCCAGGTGAACCCCACCTCTCGCCCTACGGTAGCTGGGATAGGTTCCAGCCCTCCCACAACCCTGACAAGCATAAGAGGAGGATGGACAAAGATGTTATTCTATTTTATAGGCTTTTATACACTTAGTGTAGTTTAACTGTTCAAAAAGCTCATGTTAAATTTACTGTATTAGTCATTTGTACACTCTCATTTCCAGACCCTAAAAACAAAATAATGGATGCCGGACAGAGCACATTATATTTTAGAACTAGTTGGTTAATATTAACTTTGTACCATCCTCAGAGGAAATCATATGAACCATATCCAATCAGGGAGCACGGAGAGAGAGCGTGCAGGAGCACTGCCTGATACTGCATGTGTTCATTTACAGTTTACACTGTAAACTCTGTCAGTCTTAAATAACTGCAGCTGTCATGCAAATGAGCCGTCAAAGTGTCTTCACCTGACACAACATGCCACAGAAGCACTGACATGTCATATGACCCTGAGTTTATTTCAGGCAGGTATAAATACAGGTGTGCATTTACATTTTGGGTTGCCCTTCAGTGAGCTGTGGTGCTTTGAACACCACCTGTCTATGAATCTGAAGACTCCAGGAAATACTGTACACAAAGAGGCAGGGAGCTGCTGCAGAACAACGGTCTTTCTTCTTCTTTTGTTTTCTTTGCGTTTCATTCACAGGTCAGTTTTCAGCAGGAAAAAGGCTCAACACAGCAAACAAAAGCAGATTTAATCATGTCTGACTCCAACAGAGACAGCTGTAATCTTGACTCTGACCTCTTCCAACACAAACACTGAACCCAGCAGACCAGAATACTTACAGCAAAAACTCCAGAGCAGCTCCAACCCTTCTCCACTGTTCCCTCTGAATCCCTGCAACTGCCCCTCTGCCACACCAAAACTCCTCTAAATCTACCAGACAAAAACAAAAAAACACTCCCAGCATGCAGCTGGCCAGTCCAGGTTCTTCCCCCACTGCCCCACACTCCCAGCCGGAAAATGCTTTCACCCTCCATTTCACTCACAACCAAAGCTGTCTGCAGGAAACGACAGGTTAATCTGCATGACCCCACAGAGGTGCTGGACATACCAGGGGAGGGGGAGAAGGAAGGAGGAGGTGACGGGGTGTTTCCAGGATCAAAGCAGAGAGCTGGCATGTCACTTCCCATCCAGCTAGACAAGCATGGGTTCATTAGTTTGAGGCTGGAAGGAAACAAGCTGCAGTCCCTCTGACGTCCAGCAGAGGCAGCAGTGAGTCAGTCCCCATAGACTCCCATGTTAATACTTTAGAGCAGAGATAAACACGTTTAACAGCCTGTTTTTATAACTTACCTATTTAAATTGTACTAAGGCTTAAATTAGGATTATTAGAGGCACGGCCTCTTTGACTGACAGGTGAATATGGACACAGGTAGCTGTAGCTGTCTGCTAGGCTTCACCTGAGCTTGACCTCTTGGCTGTGTTTGTTCTGTTTGAGCCTTGTGGAGCATTTTTAATGTCAACAAGAATTTTTAACTTGATAAATAAAGGATATATAAAAGTCACTGCCAAAAAGTGACTGCAGCTTCTACCTGGTGACAGGTATGTTTGTGGCTCAAGATAACTGGAGATCATTCATGAGGGATACGTTTAATATATGTTTCACATTTTATAGACCAACAAGTATTTATAGCTGTTTAAACACATTTAAATAACGCAAATTGGTTTTTGGCACGACACCGGTCAGCAGTCTGCACACGGCTCATTGGCACTTGACCCAAAGCATGCAGCAGCAGATGGATGGATCCTCTCAGACGCTGTCTGGCTGAAGTTTGAACAGTTCAACCCTCATCCTCCATCTTCTCTGAGCTGACGTGTTTAGATTTGCCCGACTCTCCTTCTCACAGACACCTGGATGTTAAACTGTACTGGACGGGGTGTATCTCCCTCAACTTTAGTTAACAGTTGCTTATTTGAAATGTTAAGACTGCATAAATTTAAAATTACTGGTCAAAATCATGTTTAATCGCTGTCCTGGTGATTTTCATCACCAGGACAGCGCTGCTGCTTTGGTGGGCAGCAGAATTTTAGAAGAAAAAAAAATGCTTCACTGGCCTGTCCACAGAAATCAGTAATGACTGGAAAAGTGGACGTACAGAGACTTCCATGTTTTTGTAAGAATGCTGGGTTGTTACATATACGTACACAAAGGTACTGTCACTTCCTGCCACCAGCTCAGCTCTGTCCACAAAATATGTCATCACTTACAGGCATTAAAGAGCTGAAGTGAGTCACGCTTCAGGTGAAGATCTGTCTGCATCGCTGCTCCCTGCTGCACCAACACAGCTGACAAAGTTTCATTCTGAGCCTGCAAAGCCGAACGACTCACATGTGAGGGTTTTTTTTTTAAGAAGGAGGAGGAGGAGGAAGCCAAAAGGAGAAAACAGAGAGAGAGTAACAGAAAAATCCTTTAATCTGCACAAACCGGTTGGAGGTGAGGGAGCTGGCACCTACCTGCAGTTGTGGGAGCTCCACACTTGTCTTCTTCACCTTCTGCAAAAGCTCACAGGAATGTTGTGACACTAACAACACAAACTCTCCCTCTCCCCCATCCACCGCGCGCCGTCAGTCACTCCGAGACATCCGGCATCCGAGGGGAGCAGAGGGGGAACACTGAGATAAGGAAAACAAGGCGAGTGCGGCTTTCCTACAGCCAGAGAGAGAGAGAGAGAGCAGACAGGAAGTGTGCTGAGAAGTTTCCAGGACTTTTAGTTTTACTGCCCCCGTCGGTTTACCCCCTCTGCGAGCCTGACTCAGCTCCACCTTCTGCTCTCAGACCTGAACCACATCAGAGCCCTGAGTCGCAAACACGCCTCTGATCCTCATCAGGAATACCAAACATTTCACTCACAGATCTGAGTCCAGAGAGTGAACTCTGTTTTCTGTACACTTAGAAAACTGAGAAACGTGTCAGTGTGAACGTTTTAAATGTTAAAGTGATCCTTCTGGCAGGACGAGTGGAACCAGGAGGAAACGAGCAGCAAAGTTCAGACAATAAACTCCCAAAAGCAGCGAGGTTCCTGGTTTCTCCAACAAACCCATGAAAACTGAAAATCATTTCAAATATATGAGGCCAACTTTCTTCTGATTGGCTGCCCCTACAAACCGCAGGTGGGTGGGTCTTAGATCCCCTTTGTAACATCACACAGGTAGAACAGGTAGAACTTTAAGTTCCAACTGCAGCTTAAACTGTTACTGGTAATCAAACACAAACACTGGAAGTGAAGGGAAACTGTTAGCATAAAGACAGAAAGGCATCTTTCAAAGAGTCGTATCTGCGTATTTTTAAAACTAAGCTGGTATAAACGGGCTTTGCCACAGAGCCGCTGATGGCCTCACAGCTCTGTTATCCTCGTTAACTCCCGGGTTACCCTGATCTCTGCTCTCTGATGGCTTCTGCAGCTGCCAGAGGAGAAAATCTGCTTTAATGGAAGAACCAGCAGCAGAAGATCAGCTGACTCAGCAGAAAGTTTCATTCAGGCAGTAAACTCTTACTGTGTGTGAATATGTCTGTCTGTCTATGAGTCTCTGTTTTTCTATACAAAAAAATCTGATTAAACATGTCCAAACTGTGGCGTCTCTGCCACACAGAAGCTTTCCTGCAGGTTTCCATGTTTCATTATGACCTCACTGCCTCTGGCTCCTCCCACCACAGCTGCAGCAAACAAATGCTGAGTATTCTGACCTCCATCTTTACCACGATAACAAGTCCATGCATCTGATAACACATACTCAAACTGTTCTCAGTCTCTGCTGTGCAGGGACGTGATTGGCTCCTGCATTTCCCTGTTCAGCAGTTGATTGGGCGCTTGGTGGCAGCAGGCGGGAATATGTCTCGCCATTTTTGCCGTTACAGCTTTCTGTTCGTGATTCTCTTGAGTGTCTCAGCCTCACTGATAACGTCTGCTGCAGCGAAAGTCTTTTTCCATCCAGCGATCAGCATCTCTGCTGGGAAGAGCTTCAGATTTGGGAGAAATGATCTTGACGACTGAGGGAGGAGGTCAGCATGTTGTTGTTCATAAGGAAAATCCAGTCAGCTCAGGTTCAGTTTAAACTGCAAGCAATTTAACATGAAGGGAGAAGGCCAGACGGGTTTGATGAAGCCGGCGGCCTGAACGTACAAACTGAGGAAAGTGAGGAGCTGTGATGAAATGGATGAAATGTCATGAAATGGTTCACGGGGTCAGCAGGAGGGTTGATGAGGTTGTGTGCTCCCTGTTCGGGTCTTCGTCTGAAGCTCATCCGGA
Source organism: Pelvicachromis taeniatus (assembly GCA_015108175.1). NCBI lineage: Eukaryota > Metazoa > Chordata > Actinopteri > Cichliformes > Cichlidae > Pelvicachromis > Pelvicachromis taeniatus. Next base: position 33,210 of record VURO01021804.1, read on the forward strand.
GCATTTAAACACCTACTGGGAAGCAGCAGCAGCTTGGCCGGCGGAGGGAAACCGTCCCAGAGGGAGGAAAAAGACCTGCAGCAGGTTTTTAACTTTAGCGGGATGAGATGATGTCTCTGTCACAGCTGATTAGACGAGTTCATAGAGCACCAGTTTTCATCAGGCACAAACGTGTGGAGTAGCAGTGAGGGGCGGGAGTGAGTCCTGCCTCTGATTGGTTGGAACAGAGGCGATTCATGCAGAGTCCAAAAAGTGTTAAATTCTAAACCACAACAGACACACAAACCACTGCTTCCTGTCTGTATCAGATATTATGATGTTATGTTAGCTCAGAGTGAGTGAATGAGTTTAAACAGGTCAAACAATACTGTAGAGCGTAGATAATATAAAGTTTAAATAAAATAAAAAAAAAGAATCTAAACAAGAGAACTGACAAAGACATTTAAAATGTATAAATAAAAACTGGCCAAAGGTTCAGATTAAGCTGTTTGTAGCTTTTACGACTCTCGGGTAGTTATGGCCGTCACATTTGGACCCCCATACCTGAGTGAGGCGCTGCTGTGCATTTTTTCAGAATTCAGGATAAAAACGTGACTTCTTCATGCTTTGTGTAGAGTTAAAACCTGAAGAACGATCTCTCTGAAACCCTTAACCCCCCTGCCCCCCCCAGGCCGTGCACACGTCCTTGCCACGGCCTCAGAAAGTGGCGGTGAAGTTGAAGCGTGTCTGTCACATGGGTTTATGTTCATTCAGAGGCTTCGCTGCCAGAAACACACGGACTTCCAGTCCGCTGTCCGGCGCTCTCTGATCACTTCTGACTGCTACCCTTTTGCGTGGTGACTTTAGAGGCTGCCACGGCATTTGGCCCCATGCCCGCCCTCGGCCCCAGGGTCCCTGTCAGCCTGACGCTGTGACTCCTCCACTGCCTGAGATTAATTTCCCTTCCTCGGTGACCCATAATTAAACAGGCTGTGTCGCCGAGCAGCAAAGAAGAAGAATTTTTTGTCTGACTTTGCAGGCCTTTAACTTTTCCTCTGCAGCTCCGTTGTGGCGCTGAAAAAGCGCCGCTTTGAGTCTGAAGCTGCAGATGTGGAAACAGGGCTGAACTGCAGGCTCCTCCTACAGCTCCACTGCTCCAGGAAGTGATTCTGAGTTCAGTGAAGATCAGGTAAGAGCTGTGGTTCCTGCTGAGCCTCTTACAAAGAGAGAGATGAAAATTGCTCGGGTGTGCAGCGTGCTGGCAGGAGAACAGCGGGCCGCTGCCAGCGTCATGGCTGCCGTTCAGCTCGATGGCATCGACCCACAAAAAACTGCCACGCTGGAGAAACAAGGACCTCTGTAATAGCAGACTCAGAGCTTTCATTGTGACTGAGCGTGCTTTGTCTGTCAGAGGAAACTCTACTCCACTCATCATCATCATCGGGATGCAGTGAAAGAGCACGCTCCACTTTCTGTTCTTCCACTTCCTGTCAGTCTAAAGCAGCGGAAATTCCAAGAAGACATAAAGAGACACGTTCTGTGATGAACACTGCACTCTGTGGAGTGCCCTTTGCCCTTTACTACCACTGGCAAGGAAACTTTCCGGTAGTTTCTCATAAGCTTTCAGACCGTTTAACCTGAATCCTCTGTTGGGTTCCTGTTTCTGTTTGTCTGCGCAGAGTTAAGCCTGCACGGTTTCTTTTCAGCGCTTCCTCCTGTACCTGTGAATACAGCCGATCCTGCAGGCCAGGCCACACTTCTCATGGCCAAAGAATTCACAATAACGTGGGTCTGTAGAATTTATCAGCAGGAAGAGCAGTGAATGTTAGATAGAAAGCACTTTGCCACAGAAAGAAAAGTGCTTGTGTGAATGAGGCTTGTTGTATATAAAGCACTGTGAGTGCTGAGGAGAAAAGATGACCAATCTATTTAAAGAATCATTTAACATGTGTGAAAATTTTGCTTTTTTTGGCAAATTAATTACTCTTAAAATATGAGCACAGAGCAGAGTCTCTATAACCAGAACTGACCAAATTTACCACATTTTCATATTCATATTTAAGCCATTACTAATATATTATCTTTCAATATCACACCTATCTGAGATGGTGCTGAAGGTCGACCCCGACTCACATCAGGTAGTGGTAACATCACCCCAGTGCCTGCCTCCAGCCTCTGAAAACATTTTAGTTTCTCGGGCAACCCCACCTAGATCCGAATCATCTTTAAACTTCACACCTAACCCAGAAAGCCTCCATCCATCAGCCCAGCTCTTCATCCACCTCCTGTGTTTGGATCAGGAGGAAACATCAAAGCTCTTGTTTTGGTTCAATGACCTCCTCAGTCTGAGATCCTCTTATTGGCTACTGGAGCTGCCTGATGTGATGGTGCTGGGTGCTTTTGTGTTAGACTGTGTTTGTAGATGTGAATACAGGTGTGACAAAAACTGTTTTCACACAGGTTACCAAACACACCACCGTCCTGCTAAACTCCTGAAGGTTCTGATTTGGACCCAGGGGCTTTTGGAATGATTCTTTACTGTTGTGAGAAAAAAAGGACATTTGGGGTCAAAGCTTTACAAATAACTGAAAGAAAAAAAGCACTGGGAGACATCTGGATGGTCTCCAGCTGTTTGGCTCATTCAGCTCCAGTTTAACACTCAGCTTCACACCCTGAAAGTTCTGGTTCAGGCTGACCCATCTTACTGTGTGCGTGTGTATGTGTGTGTGTGTCTCTTCTCTCAGGCCATTAGACGCATTAAAGGCTATACTGGTGACCAGTGGAGAGTCACACTGGGAAGCTGTCAGCTATCATACATCACAATCACTGACTGACTGTTACCCTCCTCCTCATGAGAGGATGGAGTGATCTCTCTCACACACACACACACACACACACACACACACCCTCACACACACACACTCACACAGGCCTGCAGGTCAGCCGGCAGTATCAGGTGAGGGCAGACTGAAGGAGGAATCAGACAACTGGATGAGATGAGATGATGAAGAGGAGAGGGGAGAAGGTGGGGGGGTATCACCTCCTGAGGAAGATGGGGAGCGGAGGGATCGACCTTCCCTGGCAGTGATGAGGAGGGAGGAGCTCATGCTCAGATTATGCAAATGAGGGGTTGTTTTGATGCAAAACAAGCTGGACTGGCTGCTAATGTTTCTCCAGTCGTGAAAGGGCGAGACTCCCTGGGAGAAATACCAGAAGAGAGAGGGTGGGAAGGGGGGGCAGGGAGTGTGGAGGAACAGGGGAGTCTGGGTAATAAGCGGCGCTGGGCGGGCAGCTCCCCCAGCGTTATACATTATCATATTTCCACGTAATTAGTTGGTTTTTCCACATGAAATGAGGAAGCAGCTCGACGGTGCATTCACTGCCGCGAGGACAGCCAGCTTCTTCTTCTCCTCATCCCCGTTACCAAGAGATGACCTTTGACCTTTACTCTCTCATCAACTACCCCACCACACACACACTCTTCACAGGTCCCTAAACAATGATAGAGCTACTGGATCTAATTAATATGTGAATTGAGGCATTTAGAGGCAAACAGCAAGTTAATTGGAACCTTCTGGAACCTTTCATAGTCTGATTTCAATATCAAAAAACCCATAGCAGGATAACCTGGACACACAACCAAAAATACACACACATTTGTAAAGTGAATGAAAGCAGCAAAATCATCTAATTTCCAGCAGGAGAAAATTGCACCTGAAGTATTCAAACAACCACCTGGCTTTACCCATGAACACATCCTTCCCTCCACGTGGCTAAAAGAAAATAAATTAGGTTGTGCTTCAGTCTGAAAGGTCTCAGGGCAGCTTCTGCACACCTGCTGGTCAGCGACATTATCTCCTGATTTAACAGTCGAGCTGACGTCCTTTGTGTGTCGCTCTGTATTGGTGATTCATTGCTATTCATCCATTTATTTCATTACTTCTGGATTATTGTAGCTCATTGTTCACTTGTCTTAAAGTTGCCCTGAAGCGTCTGCAGGTTGTTGAGAACGTTGCTGTGTGTCTGTATTTGCTCTCGTGTCACGCCGCTGATAATTCAGCCGCACTGGCATCCATGTTGCCATTACCACATGGTCTCCACGTGCACTCTGAGAAAAAGATGCTACAGAAATAAAGCTTTACCCCATCTCTGACTGAGGTTGTCACACAGCAGGTGAGTTAGCATGATGGCGATTTACCACAACCTCAACTTTATTGACAATGGCAGCATGAACAAATGACAGTTTAACCCACATTTAGACCTGACTGACATCTCACCTGGATACAGCTCTGAACAAACAGCTGTCTGTTTAATAAAACATTAAAAACATGTAATTTGGTGCTTATTGCAAGTAAAACTGAAATACTGCTCACACATTTTAATTAAATAAATGTGTGAGTTTTCCACTGACATTTATCGTTTTTTATTTTTTAATAAATGCAAAGGTGATGAATGTCGTGCTGTGAGGCTGCACCTGAGGCGACTCAGGTTAGACTTACCTGTTAAATCATCTTCACAGCCTCCATCAGCTCACGTTGGGTGCCACATGCTCCTGCAGGTATGCTAGCCAGGTACGCTTCTCTTCATGATGCTGCATTCAAGGAAACTCCGACATGTTAGAGTTGAGTATTGAGCAGGTACTTATCGCCACTAAGTCAGAAACATCTGCTTTTCACACAGAATTTCAAAATAAGACCGCTCTTTTCCTGCTTAAAACAACCAAGCTTGTGTTAAGTGGGGACAGTTTGAGGAATAAGTCTTTAGTACGTTTTTAAATATGTAAATAAGTATTTAAATAAGTATGTAAATACATTTTTCTGAAGATGAAGAAGCTGCTCAGAACATTTTTCACCTTAAAACTTTATCAGCTAAGATTAAATAAATCCACTTCATCACATGTGTCATTTATTGGCCAGTCATGTCACCCAGAGCGCTCAGACCTCTGGCACGTAGACTGATCAGCTGATTATTAAAGATTTCCTTCGGTGCCCTTCAGTGCAGACTGAGGAGGATAACCAGGATAATTTCAGCCTGTTCTTCTCGGCGGGAGTTTTTATTAAAAATTCCTCTTCAGCTCAACTCCTCTAAACTCTTCTGACGTGACATCTCTATGCTCTCCATCCATCCCTGGGGCTCCTGCAGTATGTGTGCTCAGGATGGATGGATGGATGGATGTACCGGAGGCGGGGTGGAGCAGCAGCAGTGGGCTGGGATGGCGTGTGGCCCACAGAGCGTGCTCAGTGAAGCAGGAGGCAAGCAGTAGCTTCAGATTAGGCCACCAAGGCTGGAAAGGAGCTGGCTGCACTCCGGACTTCATGCATCATC
>VURO01021808.1:8655-25996 GCA_015108175.1 Pelvicachromis taeniatus
TCTAACTCTCCTGTCTGGGTAATTTAATAAATTATTCATAAAAATAACTTTGAATCATATTAAACAATAATATTTCGATTAGCTCTTATTTAACTTGCATCAAGCGTCTTTCCTTCTTATTCACTGCGGCTCTTTCTGTTCCACTGCGTCTCTTTGTGTTCATCAAAGATGTATCGGCCTTTTGTTAAGGTCTGCCAAAGAACAGGTTGTTCTCTCCTTCCTCTCTCTTCCTTTGTTTCCATTTCCTGCCAGATGCTGGATCGGGAGCATTAACAAGACAACCCTGAAAATGAAAGTGCAAACGCTCGGTGATATATCATCTCTCACCAGCTGTTCTCTGTTTGGAAGTCGCTCCACCAATCACTAGGCAGGACCACAGGAAGTTGCCATCTGTGGGCACCATGGTGACAAGGTTTGTGGATGGGCGCTGAAGCTGATGTGTTATCTGGAGCAAATGAAGTATGATGCAGGGAGAGAGTGCCAGGAGGTGTGGGGATGGAAATGGCGAGATGGACGGAGAGACAGAGATGAGTGCATCACCTGCAAGACAAAGAGCTGAACCTCAGAGAAACTGGAAACGGAGAGCCAAGCCCCAGCACTGAAAGAGGGGGTGGATGGGAAGAGAAGAGACGAGGCCTTTGCACCTGCTCTGTTACAGAACACAAGATTCTGCTATCACACGTGTGTTGGCTGCCGGCCCATCAGGCTGGTCTGTTCTGGCTTTACCTTCCAACACCCTGCTGCCAAGTCGTCATCCTGCTCCCCATCAACACCCCCCTCATCTGCTGCTCTGTACTTACAATATCAACAATACTCTTAAGCTTTAAGCCTTCAACATTACTGCGAGTGAGAATTGAAAGTCTTAAAATAGTCAGATGTTCTTTATTTATCTAATGTATGAAATGCAAGTTGGACTTCCTTAACAGTGATTTGTATGATCTGTCTGCTCCACCTGTGAGTAGTTGAATATTCATAGCAAGGACTAAAAATCCTCTGGACTTCATTGATTCCCAGTCACTGAAGCAACAGTTCAAGTCTTTGAAGTGCTAAGAGATTTTACTTTATCAAACAGCTTAATTTTTGCATGATTTCTATCATGGCCTAATGTAGAGCTCAGTCATGTGAGAGCAGAAAAGACAGATTTAAAACCTACACACTGCTTTTCACTGATTTTAATTGTTATCATAAATGTTAATTAAAGGCCTGAGTTAGTGTTCACATTAATAAAAATATATAGATCAGATCTACTGTTGAACTTCTGACATCACTAGAAAATGCCTCCGTTTCATATTGTTTCTTGTTTTGTTTTGTTTTTTACATTTTTCATCTTTTACGTAAATAATAGAGAACACTTAAAAGCCTTTCTGATTTTGGGAAATTTGTTTATGTACCCAAAGTATAAAATTCTAAGAGCCAGTGGGACGTAATCGATAGTATTGCAAGCAATACTCACCGTCCAGTCGATATTAACCATAAATCCATTTGCCAGAAGAGGGAACTAGAGTGCTGTGAAAAACATCCCATTGTGTTTGTGAGTAGTGGCACACAGTGGCTTTAAATAAATCAAATATTAAGTGACGTGTTCAGTGCGGAATGATTAAGATGTTTTTTTTTTTTCATTTTCTACCTGCAACACATTTTTCAAATTAGCTGGGGATAAATAAATCACACGTTCATTCTGTTCACCTATTTGTTTGCACATGTGTCACTTAGGAAACCCTGTTAGGTGCAGACAATCTAACCGTTCGGTAGTTTCTGTCCCACTGAGCTATCCAACCCATTGTGACTTTTCCTTCTTTCCCTGACATGTCCTCTGATGGACACTTCCACTAAGGAAAGAACGCCGTAAACACACGTTGACATTATGAACTAAGAGCTCCCTGCTAGCTCCCAATGGGGGTTAAGGTTTAATATTAGGCATGTGTATTTGCTCATACTTGCATACAGGGCTCTAATTGTGACCAGAGGCCATTGTACATCAGCTGGTGATTGACATACGGTGACAGGGTTCCGCCTCTGATCTATTTTATCCCAGCGTGGAGCTGTACTGCTCATTGTCCCTCAAGGCTGTGACACCTATTAGCTCTCATTAGCTTCCTGTGGTTCAGCAAGATGGGCTCAAAAAAAAAAAAAAAGAATAGTCTTGAAATTATTTTTTTAAGTGGGTGCACCATGGACATGTGGGATGTCGCAAAATATCACATTAAAGGAAGAATCTGAGATGTGAAATCAGTGCTTAAAGTTGAATAAGAAGACTGATACTGCTGTTATGATTGTTTGTTGTTCCAGCCAGGAGACCGCCAACTTACAGTAATAGCCTACCGACCAACATGTTTTTCTTAATCTGCGTAAAAGCTACCAGGTTTTGGTGGCGAGGACACTTCAGAAAGTCACTGTTATGTGCAAAAAATAGTCTGTACTCTCTTTTAAAAAACGTGTTCCTCTTACAGGGTTTAGTGCGTATTCACTTTTTCCAGGACAGCTGTTTTCCCTTGCTTCCATTTGTTATGCTAAGCTAAGCTGTTGACAGTAGTTTCACATTTATTGTGACTGTTTTTTGTTTTTGGATTAGTAAAACACTTCGATGAGTATTCCCATTCAAATTGGACCAAAAAAAGTGAATAAAAGTACAAAAGTACTCCCTGAAACCTTGGAATTCATTGAAACGCAGCACAGTTTGGTGAAGAAAAAACACTTTTTTGTGTAATTAAATTAAGGACATGTATTTTCCTGGACTGATCCATGATGGAAAACTATTCTGTATTCTTGTTGATTTCATGTGTCATCAGCATCCTCTCCCTTTGCACAGTGTTGTGTGTTGTTTGACTTAGCCTCCTGCCATTGCACCTCATTGCCTCATCGCCTAAACCCATTTCTTTCTCTAAACTATTCCTGTTTTCTCCAACTCCACTTGCCTCCTGTCTCATTCCCCAACATCCCTCCTTTCTCTCGATTTTTATCTGGGAGAAGTTTGCCTTGGGGCATTCACCTGAGCCTCCTCACCTGGCCTCTGAAAAGCCTGCTGGGACAGCAGGCCTGCCTGGTGAGGATAACAGTTGCCGATTGCCAGAAGAAATCTTAACAAATTCTGTTTTCTGTCAAGATGACACACTGGTGCGGATCTTACTGAGTCGGGTTTGCCATGAATACATAGTCAAATACAAACGCACTCAAGTTAATGAGGATATTGCCAGGTGGAAAATGAACTGCAGGGAAATCAATCATGGAAGGATGCTCCAGTTTATATTTGGTTTAGGAAGAAAATTATCTGAAGCTCACAAATTGATTTTTTTTTTTTTTATAATACCTGAGGCTAGAGTGGGGAAAAAATATTTTCCTCTGCGAGTTTAACAGGAAGTTTGTAAAACAGAGCTGGGTCGATTTCCATCCCGCTGCTCTTTGTGTAATGTCAGTCATGTGTCTTTTAGTCACTGGCAGTTGATGTGCGTTTGATTAGTGGGACTGGAATCATCAGCTATCAGGAATGACGTACTGTACCGAGCCCCTACTGCTCCTACCGACACCACAGCTTCCAGCCATGCACCTGTTCCCTCAGCCTGCTCCATCTCTCACTCACTCAGACGCACACGTCTGTGCCTGTGGTTCCAACTTGGCTTTTTCTCATTAAAGACTCGGTGAAGTGACAGGTTTTGACAGTGAAGGCTTCCACATCGAGCCTGCCATAGTGACAGATATCCGACAGCTTGACAATAACTGGTGTTTTATTGCAGAAACACAGGTGTCCCTCACGTCTGACGACAATAGGCAGCTCTGAGTGATGGGCAGGTTTGATGAAAAGTTACAGAGCCGGAACACGAGCAGAGCGTGCGCGCTGGAATGAAAACAAGCTGGAGATGGTGAACTTTCGTGGTCACTTTTAAACTCGCTTAGTAGTAATGATCAGATTAAATGGTTTGATGTTGACTAGATGTAAATTTCCAGTATTACTATTCTGGATGCAAGCACATTAATGAGCATGCCCAACCCCGTCCTTCTTTAGCACCTACTCTTTGCCGCCGCCTCCTCCTCCTCCACCTCCTCAGCCTGTAAATCAGCTCCTTAGCACTGCTTTTAATACTGCTTGAGTGTGCAATCTTTTTAGCATGCCCCGGTGTTCACTCCTCTCACGTGCCCTCTGTCAACAGTAAACTTTCTGAAAAGCGAGCTTAACAGGCCGTGAAAGGGCGGCACAGATGGCTACATCCTAGGTGGTAATTATCAACCACTTCCTCCCTACAAAAAAAGAAGGGGAAAAAAAACGGTGAAGAAACAAGCGAAGGTGTTGCAGACAGGTCAACTGATGCCGCTGACACGTTTCTAGGCTCTCTGGCAGAGAGCTCAAAGAGATATACAGGAAAGGGCCTTCTGGAGCCCAGACAGCACGTTGACAGTGTCAGAGGTCAAGCATAGCCATAAGAGGATGATTTTTGGCTTCAGTGCACATCAGCCTGAAGGAGATCTATATTAAAACACAACCCCAGTTGGCCAGAAAAATCGCACATTTTCTCAATATCATGCATTGATTTTTTTTTTTTTTTTTCAATCTGAAGTTGAGAAGTTTTAGAAGTTCTTTAATTGCGTTCTAATAGGTTAGTGATGATGTGCAATGTACAGGAGACAGGCAATAAGAGCCAATTAGTCTAAAAGTGTTTCAGTATTCACTAGTTATAGCAGCATTTATATAAACACAAAACAAACAAGGAGATGGTTTTTGTTAAGAGATTAACCATTTATTTAGTTGTAGATCTATTAAAATTGAAGGTGACAGCTAATTTAAAATCCTCTTTAATTTGGGGGAAATTTAATACAGTACAAGGTGATAGGCGAGGCTCCCTCTACCTCCGTACAAGCCGCACGCCACATGCAAAAATATGTAAATGCCGCTCGTATTAGAATCTTTGTCTGGTTGTCATTCTCACATGGGGCACATCAAAGCCATATGACCTGATTTTGCACCTGCTGTTTAATTAAATTTACAAGACAGACACAGTCTCCACTCCCGGTGATATACAAATCTGGCTTTATTACCCCGGCACTGTAATTTACAAGGCAATTTACTGCTGGGCGGTAATGGTGCCTGCCAAAGTGTTCCCTCTGAAAAGATACACAAACATGCACAACAACAAGTTATCCCATTTTCTTGCCTGAAGATGGGACCAAGAATGCCAAGACCACTCTGTAAAATGTAACCACAGGATGCGCGAGTGTGTTGTCAAGGGCCACAAGGCATCTACGGCGCTACACATTTGAACGCTCCCCTCGCTGAGGAGTCCAATACTAAATTGCTAAACTACTTTTTAGGATTTTTATTTATTTTTTATGATGGTTAGGAAAAAAATCTGAATGAGTGCCCTATAGAAGTCTCAGTAAGACAAAAAGGTAAGTGATAAATATGCTAGAAAGCTGCACTAAATAAAGAAGTAACATTGTGTCTTTGGTGTCAGGACTTGCCAATCAGCACAAGCAAATACAAAGTTTAGGATTTGAGGAGGAGGAGGGTAATCAACATAGACTGTATTAGAAGGCCATACTGCTTTATAGCAGGTTCAAAAGGCTACAATCACAAGTGTCCTAGCGCAAAGAGGGTTCAACTGCACCATTTTCCGAGAGTCTCTTAATAAAGACATTTATTTGGCGTTAAGTTATAAACACAAAACCTAGGACCTAAACTTTGCTTTTAAGCTCTACGCACCTGGACAATGACAGCAAAAGTGAGTGTGAATGTGGGTGTTTAAGTAATTCCAGTATGTGAAAGGTATAGGTGGAGGGAATTCAGAGTATACCCAAATGTCAGCGATGTACAGATGAAGCCTGCAAGTTGGTAGGTTGGGTAAGTTTGATGCTTAGGACCAATCGTTGCACAATAAAGCAGCAAAAGCATAGTAAACAATAATTTATCAAAAATGTATCACATAGTAATTTGATAAATTCTTTTTGCATATATTGCATGTCCATAGATTTTTGGACAGTGACACATTTTAAAATTTTGCCCCAATTTTCCCATTTTCTAGGCTAAAAGTAGTAATTGACTTAAAAACAGATTCATGGACAAATGAGCTCTTTGGTAGCATAAATAAACCTATCAGAGAATGTAAACACTTCAGCAGCAGCCAAAGAATGTGATTAAGTATTAACAGGACCACAAAGACATGGTGGCAGCATTGTTATGGCATGGGCATGTATGGCGGTCAGTCTGTTAGTGGACCACTGGTGTTCAATGATGTGACTGGTGATAGAAGTAGCAGGATGAATTGTGATGTATATGCTCAGATTCAGCCAAATGCCGTGAAACTGATCAGACAGCATTTCACAGTGTAGATGGCTAATGATCCAAAGTATAGTGCAACAGCAAAAAGGAAAAACCTGAACTCATGATACTGAATTTTCTTTTATGTGAGGCATGGTCTGGGCCCATTTGTTCCCCGAGAGTTTTTCTGGGTGAATAAATAATAAAATGATCTCAGAAGGCCTCAGTTTGACGATTATGAAAAAGATGATACTGTGACCTTCACCATTTTCAAGATCACATCCCAGAACTTGAATATTTCAGATGTTCAAAAAATTTAAAATATTTTAGAAGAATGGTCGTCTATCCCTTTGGAAGAATTCAAAAGAATTGAAGAAAGAGTGGCACTGAAGGTTTTCTAGCAGACCATAGCGACCCAACACCTCAACAATTTTTGAGTTTTGTTTTGTTGTGCTTTCTTTTTTTTACATGGAGTAAGCTTGTATCATGCATTATTAACATAGACTATATTCCCTTCATACTTTATCATTTTCTGAGTAACGGCTGACTGTAGCAATTGTTCTGCCATTTGGCAAAAAACTGCAGTAACCATGGCAGGGAATCTAAGATCTAGGGAATTGGGATGGATTAACTAAAAACATGGATCTGAGCTGCAGGATCATAAAAATGAAAATAGCAACTTGGTAGATTTAACTAATCATGACATAAAGCCTTCACATATTGACCTGAATTGAGGTACAAAACAGCAAAAGTTTGCACCCTTTAGAGATGACTTATAAAATTTTAGCAGCCTATCAACAGGGACAATATATTTTCTACACTCTAATCAAGATATGAATCAAGAAGTCACACCTATATACATTTTTATTTACATCCTCATGGCTTTCTGACACAATACTAATACACTAAGTTAATCCAGCAGTCGCCCACTTACAGCTGAATTGTCTTGGTTGCCTAACATCTGGCACGAATGCTAATGTGGGAGGTTTGTTTCTGTTTTTTTTGTGTGAAGTGGTTCTTTCAGCTGTTTAGTTGCACTTAAAGAATCATTGTTCACGTGGACACATTTTTTGTATTGAAAAATGTAACATTTCATTTCACCTTCAGGTTCTGTCTGGAAGTTGAAACTTTCTGACGTTGGCACCTCTTACTCATGACAAGTTATGGATAAATATTCTAGCCACATGCTGTACATGTACACAATAAAGAAAACATAAATGCCAATTGTTTTGGTAGCCGGATCAGATTTCTATCAATGATGTGGCATCCTGTATCATATGTAGTACTGAAGGTTCAGTTTGGCCTTTTATGTGCTGTTTAGATAAACTTTAGGGGTTTGACATGCACCACCAAAGGAGATCCTAAGTTGCACATGTGAGTGTGCACGAGTGTTCACAGAAATTTGTTACTGCACGTGAATCTGAGACATGCCCCTGGTTGCAGTAGCGTGTGCATCTCAGGCAATCCATAATAGATGATGAAATTTGGCAAGCAGTCCAGCCTTATGGTCCTTTCCTCCTCCTGCAGCTGCTTGTTTTCCCAGAACTCATCTGTGCTGCTGACCAAGAGTTGTGTGCGCATGTGTATCAGAGAGAGTGAGAGAGAGATACTGTGTCCGTATGTCACTGTCTTTGCCCACAAGCACTCCACGAGCATCTTTCCATTGCTCAATATGTCAGACTTGAATATGAAAATGGGCAACTTTTTCATCACTCACCCACCATGTGCACATAAGGCCACAAAGCTGATGGTGAATGTCAAAGTTGAGCGCAAAGGCCAAGGACCAGTGGCAAAGCACCACAGACTATAAATACATGCTGCACTGTGGTGATAGACACAGATCACAGTCTAGGTTTGGCCACTCCAATTATCAGTCTAACGTTGAAGGAGATCAATTCACAGATGAAATAACTGTGAATTGAAGTGAGTTGACCTAAATGATGTGTTTCAGCTCAAACTGTAACACTGCTTCAATGAATGCAATGACATGCAGCCATGTCAAAAACAAAGTCTTCACAGAAGAACAACCTTACTGTTTTTTATAGGAATTAAAAGGGTACATTGCAGCCAGGTGCTGCTAATCACATCCATTGATTAACTGATCATTAGTGTGAGCGCCTCTATGAAAGTAGATTTATCTGGCAGTTTGTTGCTCTGGAACATACAGGTGTGTCTTAACACAATGCCACAATCTTTCCAGGAGTGGATTGTCCCAGCTATTTCACTCCAATGTCAGATCACGCAATGCACAAATGGCAAACAACCCCTCTCAGACTCAGTTATCACATTAAATGTTAAAATTTATGGCAGTGCAATTAGAAGAAGGCTGAACAAGTGTGGCTTGTTCTCAAGGGCTGCTCGGAAAATGCTTCTTTTCTTTATGACGAATGTGACAGACATACTGCACACGTCTGGCAAAACCCCAAAGACAACATCTCAGCGTAAACACCTCATACCAACTGTCGAGCAAGGTGGTGGAGGGATGATGATTTGGGCTTGTTTTGCAGCCAGAGGACCTGGACACCCGACTGTGGACTCCTCAGTATACCAAAGTATTCTAGAGTCAGATGTGAGGCCATCTGTGTGACAGCAAAAAGTTGTCAGAAACTGTGTCGTGCAACAGGACAATGATCCCAAGCACAGCAACCTTTCTACAGTTGAATGTCTAAAAAAGAAAAGATTCAAGGTTTCCAGACCTTAACTGATTGAAATGCTGTAATGAGATCATAAATACGAACAAATGCCTGCAAACCTCAGTGAACTAAAGCAACATGGTAATGAAGAGCGGGCCGAAATATCTTCACAATGACGTGAGAGACTAATAAAATCCCACAGAAAAAGTATTACTTCAAGTTACTCCTGTTAAAGATGGTTGAACAACATCATGAGGTGTACTTTGACTTGAGGTTTTTCACAGGTTTGTCCCATGACAGAACTTCATAACTGTCATAACTTTTCTGAAATCCCAACATTTTAGGAAATCCGGTTGTAACTCTGCTTGATCAGCTCATCACTGTTGTCACTTCTTCTTAATATTAATATATGTATAATTATTAATAATCACTGTGCCTTTTTTGAGTCGCTCGCTTCAACCAAGAGTTGAGTCTGATTTCTGAAACATTTAAAGCTGGAACAGTGGCCTTGGGCCTCCTGGATAAGTTCTTTCAAAGTTATTGACCCACAAACTTCTAAGTTTCTCCCTTTCTAGCACACTTGCATTCATACAAGCAGGGGTAAGCAGTGTGCCATGATTGATGGGATAGGTTGGGCTGGTAAGGGGGGATGCCTGTGTGCAGGCTGTAGAGCAGCTGTTTTCTCCGAGCTCGAGGAGAGCAAAGACAGAGAGAGTATGTGCGAAAGTGAGCAGGAGGAAAGAAAGAGAGAGAGGTCGAATAGAAAGTGAAGGGAGGGCAGAAGGAGGGAGAAGAGAGAGAGCAAGTGTGCCTTCCTCGTGCCCTTCAGGCAGACCAGGTGTCTATAGCTCCACGCTGAGTCGTACCACAGAACCTGGCACGGCAGTTCTCAAACAGGTCCTTCTCCTCGTTCCCCCTTTCCCCAAGGATGGCTGCAATTAACACACACACAGAGTGCACAGTGTAGAGAAAACGACAATGCCCCAAGCCACAGCACATGGAAAGAGAGAGAGAGAGAGAGAGATGGAGTGAGAAAGAGAGAAATGCGGGAAACAAAAACAGAGAGAGGGAGCCAGAGAGACACACCGGAGAGCTTGTTTTATAAAGGTGCAGGTGCAGGATTTGAGTGACTGCCAGGCTGCACTCTCCTTTTCGTTCCATATTAACGTTGTCAGCTTTTTACCTCCCCTCTCCTCACCTGCACTGCTCCATACCTCACCATGTTCTGTTGTTTGCTCATTATCAAGGACTCCCCTCACACCCAGACGCTACACGATCCACAGAGGTGCAAGAAAGTTTGGCAAAAAACTTTCGGCTTTGCAGAGTTGTAATATTTTCGGAACCCTTTCATGTGACATTAACAAGGCGTGCTCAAATCAAAGCAATGCATATATTTGAAAATGTCATTATTGCTGAAAGAGTGAAGGTTTTTTCTAAATGACTGACAGACGTCAGTCATTTCTGCTGATCCAGGAAACGGGGACGTGGTGTCACTTTGTGGTAATACTGCAAGGACACAATATATGAGGAAGTCCTGACTTTCCCATGATTTTAATTGAGTGCGTCTGAGTCAGATGTCAGCAGGGATGATCCAAATGCTGACAAAAGGATTTAATGCAGACGTCAGAGTGCATTAAAAAAATGTTTTCTAAATTGCCCAAACATTTTTTCTGAGGAAGCCTTTACTTTGCATGTATTCACTTGGACCTTTGAACATTTAGCTCAAATAGTTACTGTCCATGCTTCAAGCTTTGACTGATAGACTTTTGTCTAACTGTGGCATTCAAAACTACCGTCGTGTGAGAATAGTGAAACACAACCAAAAAGGCAAAAAGCCTAAAGACACCTATAAAATGCACCTGCCCAATGAAGTGTGTAATGAAGTGATTCATTGCTACCTACGTAGACCTATAATGTACAAAACATTATTATTCAAAATAATATATATATAAAAATATATAAGCATAAACAGCAGCTGTTGGTATGTCTGAAAAACACTTACTAAATATGTCGCTGCACTGGCCAAATCACAGTGCACAGTGTACATATATGAATTATATGTAAATAAATCTATTTTGTCACATTATCTGTGTAGTTTTGGCCCTGCAGATGTTTTCCCTCACAGGAGAGTTGCATTTAATCAGTGAGACAGATGTTTCTGATGACAAAAACAAGTGATCATAGTTCATTTTTATATTTTCATGGATTTATTTCAATAAATTAGACAGTCAGCAGCAATAAATACAAGTGCTTCACATATTGTAATGTGCACCCGAGCTGTACACAAGCTTGCGTCAGTGAAGAGGCAGAAAGAGTCTTTTGTCTCTGGTATATACTATTCACACTTTTTTAATACTGATGAAAAGTATTACAGTCCTCTATGAGCTATAAGGCCATCTTTGACAGAAGCTGAGCTTGGAGAGAAAAAAAAGTTTCACAAATGGCCAAATGTCACTAATTAGTTTGAACTCTGCATTTCTGATGAAGCCAGTTGGTGTGGTGGGGTGGTGGTGTTGGCAGGGGGCAGCAGGAAGAGGGGGGATTGATGGGCTGTGCCTCAAAATGTAAATTAAACAAAAGGCGGGAGTTCACATGACAGCTTTGGAGGGGCAGGGCTGGAGCCTTCTGATTTTCTGTGTGAGAAGGAGAACAAGTGGAGCACAGTGCACCAAACATTGGCACATGGCAAACAGCTCGGAGGCAGCGGAAGCAAAATAACTTCTGTTCTAGGGAACAACAAAGGAGGAACAAACAGCGTGGCCCACAACTTTTTGGTCCTTATTATTCTGTGATTTCGTAATCAAGAGGATGGGATCTGATCTACAAACCATGGACAGCTGGTTCATTTCCACCGCCGGGCCTTGTGGGAGATGTAGTTTCTTCTCTCAACGACATATGCAAATCCCAACTGTCCCTCCCCTCTCTCTCCATAATTGCCGACTTTTCAGTAACAGAAGGAGGCCCATTTGCGTGTGTGTGTACACGTTTGTGTGAATAGAGTGTCTGTGTGTGCAGCCTATGCTCTCGTCAGGGTCCAGCCTTATTTCAAGGGATAAATAAAAGATGCAGAGTTCTTCTAAAGGAGCCCAGCAGAAGGTAGACACAGACAGGCAGATATGGAGGGATTCTTCAGAGAATCTGGGTTGTGCATGGCGCTGCATCGATTCTCCATTTGGGCTTCGCAAGGTTCAAACACACTGCATTGTGGGCCGCAGATTGTGTTGCATGGGCGTCCCTCAAGTGACATGTAAAAAGCCGGCCCCCCATCTGCCTGACAGATTTGTGCGGGCAGCCCCTAAAAGCTTTGGCAGAGAGAGACAGGTGGGGACGGACAGACAGACAGACTGAAGGACGAGTGCCACTCAGCACCCCTCAGCTGTCATGCAGAAAGAGAAAGTGAAGCTTACTTTACTGGCGACAAGCTGTGGCAGACAACAAACTACATGCAGACGATAATCTGAACCTGCATCGAGATTCACAGCGTGACTGTGAATAGCTAGACCTGTCTATAAGCTCCTGGAAGCTCCATAGGGCAGGAAACAGACCTGCTGATGATACACCCTGACAGCCTGCATCAGGGTAAATTATGGTAATAGCATGCAGTCATCTGCCTGGTGCCATTTGACTCGACAAAAACACTTAAACACTCCATCTATTTCTCTAAGTGGGAAGCAGAGAGGCCATCTTGGATGGGTGGGCCTGTGGGTTTTTTTGACAGGAACAGAGCAGAAGAAACCCTAGTGACGCTACAGTGACATCCCACAGTCTGTTCAACACAGAGGCAGGCGTGCTTGCCTCCTCAAAATCTACCAGCATAGATGGATGTGTTACCAAATATTTCATATTTTAAGGCTGTCTCTTTTATCGTGAGTAAACCTGAAAATATAAAGGTTTTTATAAATGTGCTTTGTTAAACTACAAGTTCAAAGTCTTTGAACACCTGAACGAGCGACAGGTGCATCGGCGGAAAGATTGACAGTCTTTTCTCTTTTTTCTCTATGACTATCAAATTAACAAATCAGAACAAGACCCCTTTTTTAAGAAAGAGAACATGGCTGCACTAGCAGTACACTAGCTCCTGTGTTTTCATTATTATTATTGTTGTTGGAATGCCAGATATAGTTACAATTACTCCTATAACATTTTCCTTTGCTGAAGCATTTCTACAAATCACTGCCAGCAGACAGAGCAGACTTGCTGCGGTAAACATGTGTTTATATTTCTGTAGAGCTGCATGTCAAGCTAGCTCACTGCCTTAGCCTTTGGTTACATGCCTGCAGTGTACCTATGGTGTCGATTCAGCACAGAAATATAAGCCAAGCTTAAGTCTCATCTGATTGCTTGTAATCTCATGGTGACATCAAGTCACTGCTCTGGGCTGCAGGACATTCAGTAATAGTGATGTCTTTTTGAACTACACAGCCAAGCATTTACGCTCAACTAAGCATAGCATTTCAGTTTTCTAATGCTATACCCAGTGTGCATGGTTTTAAAATGAAATGTGCCTAAAATGCTGAACTATTGCTTTGAAGTACAGTATCGTTTACCATGCACACTGACAAGAAATCCATAGCTAAATAGCATTAGACATGCTTTTAGTCTGATCACATTAGGGTTGTGAAGGGTCACAATGTAATGGCAGTTCAATCAAATCAATGCTTTGTTCAAACTTGGAATCGATAGCAATATATTGTGATTATGAAATGTATCTCCTTGCAGTGCTGTGCAGATCTCTCCCTCTGGGAGCTTTCCCCTCTCTCTATGTATTGTTCATCCATCTCAGTTTCATTGCTGAAACGGGACTGTCTGTATACCAGGCAGGGAGAATCGATGCAAAACATGTCAGTGACAGTTCTCTGTTTTCTGAGTGTGTTGTTATATTATCAAAAAGAATGAGATTCACTGTAATAAAGTGAAGATTTTGAATACTATATGTCACATCCAGGACCCGACAAGATATTTTAAGATGTACTCAACCAGAATGAGAATCATATCCATTATTTATGTTCCAGGACACAAAATCATAACTTTACAATAAAGACACCAAAAACCTAGAATTTAAACATTAAGAAATGCCCATCCAAAAC
The DNA here is from genome assembly GCA_015108175.1 of Pelvicachromis taeniatus. Taxonomy (NCBI): domain Eukaryota; kingdom Metazoa; phylum Chordata; class Actinopteri; order Cichliformes; family Cichlidae; genus Pelvicachromis; species Pelvicachromis taeniatus. The sequence goes on from VURO01021808.1 coordinate 22,623, forward strand.
ACAAGTTTAAAACAAAAATTAATTTATAAAGCAATACATCTCCCTCCTACCCATTAAAAATGTTCAAGAATATCTTAAAAGACTTGAAGAGCAGTGCTTCACAGGTCCCTCTGACAAAAGTATCACACCTGCTCATTTGAACACACGCCATCATTGAGGGCTGTACAGTCAACAGAGCGATTTTTGAACTTCCAGTATCACCACACCATTAAATAACACTGATGATGCATCGTGGAGTGCATGTCCACGATGTGCACAATGTGCATGTCTACATTTGCATGTCTACATTTGAAAAGCTGGAGATCACTGAACAACTGCAAAAAAGTATTATTTTCAGCTGCTGTCTAGTTCAACTGGATGTAATTAAAAGTTTATACCAGGACTGTGCTGCTGGAGTAAACATCATTATACTGACTGGTAGAAGTCGCTGGTAATTCCTAAAAGACAGAACTTCTTGTCTCTCAGCTAAAACCCTATATATGGGGCACATAATACGTAGTGTGAAGGTTTGGTTGTCCCTGTTGTTTTTATGTCATCATTTTTCCAGTTTAGGGTCACGAGGGGGCTACAGCCTATCCCTATCATAGGATGATAGGCAGGGTACACCCTGAACAGGTTGCAGGGCTAATCCATAGAGACTGAGACCCATTCATGCTCACACCTATGGTCAATGTAGAATTGCTAGTTAACCTAACCACACACATGTCATAGGACTGTGGGAAGAAGTACCCAGAGAAAACATGCAAACTCCTCACAGAAAGGTGCCGGGTCAGGATTCAAACCCGGGACCGCCGTGCTGTGAGCCACCACCGTGCCGCCCTCAGATTTACATATATTAAAGATATTTTGAGCCACTTTTGCAAAAAGTTATTACAATAATTCAGATTCTCCCATCAGTTTCTGTTCACATTTAGTATTTTTTTTACACATTTAAACGAAAAACTAAAAAAATGAATTAATCCATACATTGAAAAGTTCTATAATGCATTTATCTGGTCCTTATTGGTCACTGACATTTGTTAGAACACATGGATTCATATTATATATTCATTCTAAAGAAGACAGATGGGCACCGAGCAATCAGAAGCAACACGTCAGAATGGCATTGCTGAGAGGCCACCTGACTTTCCTTTCCATTTATGTTTAATAAATTATACATAAATATATATATTATACATTTATGTATATTATATGCCTTTCCTTCCACATTATACTGAATACTAAGACGGCAAATGCAGCCAATGGGCTTAATTAAAGACCCTATCATTCGCATGCAGGGTGACTGGTTGCAAACACACATGCACAACAATTAAAAGGAATAAAACTATAAAAAGTCCATGTAAGTAATGGAAATAAAATGTTAGAAAGTGAAGCAGTGAGCGAGACTTCATCGGGCCACGGCTGGGTCTGAGCCTCAGTGAGATAAATGTCACTTCTAACCCTCCGTTGGCCTATACAGCACAAATGGAGCGACCGCTCTCCTCTTATCATCAGCTGCACACGCACACACTGCTCTCTCCCTCTCGTGCTAGAACAATTAGCTTTATGGTGGCTCAGAGCCTGTGAAATGTCATTCTGCCAGGTAAACTAGCTATTATATCACAAAGGCTGCAGCTGAGTCAATTATACAGCATAGGGAAGAGGGGTAAGGCCCGAGAAGCAGGGCAATGAATTCATGAGTTCATCAAAGGAGAGGTCGGAGGGGTCAGCGGTGAGAGAGGCCGCGAGGCAGGGAGGAAGTGAGCGAGAGAGTGGGAGAAACAGAAAAGAGAGAGCGTCGGTTCAGTAGGTTGTCAGTGGTATGCTAATATGACATTCACATCAGAGGAGACTACATCATCAAATCAAATAAGACACAATTTAGATAAAAGGCTCCATATGAGTGTTTGCATCTTGATTTAGTAGCATTCGCTCTGCTGAAAAATGAAGGTCAACAACATTTTGTGTACATATATTTGAAATTATGAATATAGCAAAATTAAGCATTAATTAGCTGACTTGGAAGATCTTTATTAGGGAATGTAATTTGGCAATGTGTGTATTTCTTTGCATATTTTGCACTTTTTTGTGTTTGATGGTGTACAATGTGCATGAATGTCATTTTTTTCTGTTCTGTTGGGTTTTTCATTCAATGCATTGTATTTCAATCTTAAGTTAACAATGCTGTACTGTAAAAACCAACGTTATGTATCAAAAACAGATGAGTTTACTATGTAGATATGATCCCCTCATTCTTTATTGTATTATTGGTTAATTTAGCACTGCAACACTGAGTGATCTGTGTTTTGTCCTGAGCATTAGTTAGTGTCTTCTGTACCTTAATGAGTCATATTTTGCACATTGATCATATATCTAGCTTTAAATTTGTATCTGCAAACTGATGACATTAACTGTGTAAGTGATTCTTTCCTTCTGAGATGTCAAAGTATTAAATGGACAAAGATGAGAATCATCAGCTGAAGTACAAGCATCTCAAAACTGCACCTAAGTGGTGTAACTCTACTGCACTTACACTCCACAGCTGTTATGAGGAGTTTTTTTTCTTGCGTGTTCTTAACATTTTGCAAAACATCAAAACAAATATGATGGAGAGGTGGACAGAGTGAACCAGAAGCTGTAAGGCGTGTCTGTGTTGCGAAGGTAGTCTTGTCACAGATACTGGCCTCTCAGCAGAGCGACCAGATGGAGCCTGATGCTCAGGGCACATAAAGGAGGCCCCCTGGGGGACTCCAAATCCATCCCCTCACCCCTAAACTGGGGCTCTGACTGGGCAAGGGGACCAGTTCTCTGCCTCTCTCTTACTTTTGAGGCCACTTCCTCTCCCAAATACCCCTCCTGTCTACCACTTGCCTCCTGCAGCGGACACTTCCCAAATGCCAGCACGTCCCACCTGGGCCTAGCCAAGCCTGACCCTACTGTCGGGGGGCAGGCGTGACATGCAGTGCACAGAGCACTCACCCTTGACAGAAACACAATGGCCCAAGGACTGGCTGGCTGGCTGGCTGACTGCACTAGGTATAGATAATACTGTTAATCGTGCAGAGTAGCAAACAGCTTCACAGAACAATGAGAAACCAGCAGAGCAGTGATTGGAAAATATTTTCCAGGGCTTCAGGTACCATACTCTCATTCACACACACACACACACACACACACACACACACACACACACACACACACACACACACACAAACAAGTGTTAATTGTTGAAGTGGGATTTTAAGACAGATTCAATAATTTTTTTTCTGCTGCCACTGCTGCTCCTCCATTCAGCCGAGCGGGTAACCAGGCCTCCCGTCTCCTTCACGGCTGAAAAAAATGGTGTCTGGCCCTGCTGCTGCTGCTGCTGCCACTGCTGCTACTCCATTCAGCCA
>VURO01021824.1:4195-15740 GCA_015108175.1 Pelvicachromis taeniatus
TTTTTTCCTTTTTTAAACCAAAAAAAAAAAAAAAAAAAATCAAATAAAGCAAATGTATGCGGTGTTTTGCTGTAAATCTATTTTGTGTGTAAAGCAGAGCGTTCTAGAGAAATATGGCATATACCATTTTTCCTTTGTTATCTTAACTGTGCGCTTAGAATCATTGTCCTGTTGGAGGATGAACATTTGTCCCAGTCCAGAGTGCCCCTGAGCAGGTTATCATCAAGCATGTCTACGTATGTTGCTGCATTCATCGTTTCCTTAACCTTGACTCATCTCCCAGCTCCTGCTGCCAAAAAACATCCCTACAGTATAATGCTGCCAGCACCGTGCTTCATGGTATTGGTCAGGTGATGAGCGATGCCTGGTTGAGGTCTGCATGACAGACTAGTGTGCTGGGATGCATCATCAGTGAAGTAACATGAGGTCATCGCAGGTTTTGAATGTCTCTACATAGACACCCTCTCCCACCTGGGATTAATCAGACTCCAGCTTGTGTCCCAGCTGCAGTCGTCCACGGATGTGCCTTCTTGATCCAGAGACACCTTGTGGCTTTCTCTGCTGCTTCAGTATCTGATCTAAAGGCCCTCCTTTTATTTTGTCTAGTGATGCCTAGCAATAGAAGCACTTTGCAGAGTGAAATCCTGAGCATCTCACCTCTGCATGCTCACAGGATGATCGTGCACCTGTCCCTGCTACTTGGCACGATTTCTCTGGTTTACCTCATTTATGTGCTCTTCCCAGGGTATCCTTTTAATTCCAGCACAATCAAATATATGTTAAAAAAATAAATAAATAAATAATGATTTGTATAGCAGTAATTGTATTGTAACCCTTTAACATCTGTCTTGTCTGTAACATGTCAGTGATGGAAGTTGTAAAGCTTTTCTATAAAAGGTGTAAAACAAAACAGTGAAATGTATTCAAGTAAAGTCTGAAGTTCCTTTCCACATTTAACTCACTGTATCATGCAGTATAACTCACCTATACTTAAAGCCAGATTTAAAGGAAAGCTAGGAGTGTGTATCAAATAAACTGAATATTTCCTCTCATCAGTGTAAAAGTGTTCCTGTTGTTTGCTGGGATGCGAGTGTTGAAGTCCAAATGTGCAGAGCTGAGGGACAGCAAAGAGGGAAACTGTGATGGTCAACGATGTTTTAATGTTTTTGAAGCTAACAGTGAAGCAGTAACAGGACAACAGTGAACACATCCCACACGTCTCCTTTGAACTCTGAAGAGAGAAGCGGGCTGTTGGAGACATCACAGCTTCATTGAGCATTTTGAACTTTGTTCTGTGCCCCCCCCCCCCAAATACCACCACTTGAACTACACTATTCCCTTTCGGACATCAGTAGATCATCTTGGCCAAGCAGAAAAAAAGGAACTTGCGCCTCAGCTGAAGCTGCTGCACAGACTGAGAAGATGCAGAAGTTGTTTGCCAGTGGCTCTGCAACAGTAGCCCTCACAGCGCTGTGTCAAATCATGAAATATTTCTCCATGATTCACTTTTTAAGACAAAGAAATATTCATGATTCTTCTCTTTTCTTTGTATGGACCTGCCTGGAAGTAAAGTCTGTAGGTAAGATATCTACTCGGGGGTGGTGGTGGGGGGTCTATTTAAGCCCAAGCACTGAGTGTATAGCTGAGAGCTGGACCTCCTCGTCAGCTAGAGCCACTCACATCACTGTTACAGAGGGAGACATTGACAGCACTGAAGCAACAGCAAGGCAAAGCTCGTTTTCTTCATTCATTCTTTTAAAAACAAACTAATACTAAATTAACAGTGGACTATTCATCCATGGCATAATATTCTCAGTAATGTTGCACATCATCTCCACAGCCTGTGTTCAGCCTTGACTGTACAGAATCTCATCAGTCATCTCTCTGCTACAGGATGCCCTCCATACCTTTGTTCACACCACCGTTACGCAGCATCTCTTCAAAGTCAGTTCACAGAAACTTTGGATTAACCATTTCTCCTTATACTGATGAGACAGACTGCTTTATGAAACAAGGGTCCGTGTGTTATGTTAGAATTGCACTAATGAAAAAGCTGTTGATCCCAACCTGTGGACTGACAACATTAGACTGAAAGCATCTGAAGTGGAAGGAGGCTTTACAAGACCACAGGTACAGTGCTGTGAACAAGTGCTTGTGTCACACTCTCAGGTCATCATACAGATGTTAATATCACACAGAAATAACCAGAATAAGCTCAAAATGTAATTTTTAAATTATGATTAAGAGAAAACAGTTAATGAAAACTGGTCGAACGACCCCTGGTGTGATGAACTGGAATCGGTTAGTAGTAAACAGTGCTGTATAGAGGAATTTTAGCCCACTCTGCTTTGCAGAAATGTTTAAAATGAGCAACACTGACAGGGTATTGGGCATGAACAGCCTGTTTAAGGTCATGGGCTTGCTGGTATATTTCAGATTTCGCTGTCCTGCTGCGTAACAAAAGCACGCTAAGCCGCAGGTCACAAAAACTTTCCTTCAGGATTTTCTGTTTCAGAGCGGAATTCCTTTTCCCATCCTGATGCTTAATGAGCCCAGACCACTCCCACCACCATGCCTGACTCTTGGTATGATACTCTTTTTATGAAATGCTGTGTTGGGTCTATTTGGTTCTGTTGTTTCCCCCCTTTTCGAACAGGGCCAGCAAGGTTCAGGTACATTTTTTCCTTAACAAAAATCACAACTCAATGTCGTCTATTTTTAAATGTTGTTTGATGATCTTAATCACTAAAGTGTGACAAATATGCAAGAAATCAGGAGGAGGCAAGTACTTTGTCACAGCACTGTAGCTTACTCTAAAAATACAGAAAAACATTCAAACAGGCTTAAAATGGACCAATTAACTGTTCAACTGTTTCATAAATGTTTTCTCATGTCAGTGACAGCCAAACTCAATATGGTTGTCACACACACAGCTCTGGCTACACACCTGCTATTCAGACAATTTGTGTGATAGGCAGCCACTCAGAACAAAGCTGTCTTCAAGTGAGGCAGAGGCACTAAAAGAACGATTTTCAGATAGACACCAACTTGTGTGGCTGCCCAAAGGCTCAGGATAAGATAAATAAGGATTATATAGAACTGAGAATAATGTAAAAAATATTCTATTAAAGTCTAAAAATAAAAATAGCTGAAGATGAGCAGAATGTTCCTTTAAAGTCCTTTAGACACAAAGTATGTAATGGTCATTGCATACTTTGTCCACTAGAGAGCTTAAGTGAGCTTTAAAAATACCAACATCGTAGCTATAGTGCAGGGGTGGGGAACTCCAGGCCTCGAGGGTCTGTGTCCTGCAGATTTCAGATCTCACCCTGGGTCAACACACCTGAACCACATGATTAGTTTCATTACCAGGCTTCTGAAGAACTTTGTAATTTAGCCATTTAAATCAGGCCACATCTAAAACCTGCAAGACACCTGGAGTTAATCACCCCTGCTATAGATGTCAAAGTCTAACTGAAACCCAGCATCCTTGTAAGCATGACAGCTGAGCTTTTAAATGAAGCAACAGATGAGATTCTGGACAGTGAGACTGAACGCCGCTGATGGGCCAGTAACAGAAAAACATATCAGGAACTTTTCTTTAATGGGATTTTCTGACAGGAGGGTGCGAAGCTGAGAGGCCACATGCACAAATAATCAGGCTGCTGCACAAACACACACACAAACACACAATATTGGTCCCATTGTAGCGCCGTTAAGGATATAATAGTTTATTTAGCACTTAAAAATATGGGTCCGTCTACAGACAGATAACTGCAAGCTGGTGTAAGGCTGGTAGTCATCGGTGGAGCACTTGGGCACCCAGAGTTCGGTGTTAACACTCACTCACTCACACATACAGCCTTAAGATGAACAAAGCAGGGCTTCGGAGCCTTTGCACGTGTAGCAGCTTCCTCTTTGCCCTCCCATCCACGTCCCTTGTTATCATAGTGTTGAGCTGTTTCTCATTCAGTAAGAAAACATAAACAAAGGGCTACATAAACATATATGTTTGCATATAAATTATTGGCATTTTAATGATGCTATGTCAGTACTAAGCTGGAAAAAAAAAAACAGACCTGTGAAAACCTGTTGTGTGTAAAAACCACACCAGCTCTTATCACATTCCACTGTGTGTAATTTCTCCACCACGCAGGAGTTTAACTTTGAGGGTTCACTTTCAGTTATCTGCAAAGAAAAAAAAAATACAACAACAAAAAGCCTTCAAATAAAACAAGTGTACAATCTGTATTTTCTTTCACTGTACAAGTGTCAAAAATATCCAACTATTTCCAGCCATGATTCGCCAAGTGATGATGCTGATGGACGTGCAGGTAATCCACATATGCTGTCGCGCAGCTCTTGAGAACATGGGCTCTGTTCTGTGATGACGCTCCTGGAGATCTGAGCTACACTGGTACGGTACAAAAGCAAAAACTGCTGTCCAGGAAGAGAAAGGCGAGTGAGATGGGAGGCGAGGAGGTCGTGTGTCATCCTTATAGGATGTCTGACGTTTCTTTTCAAGTCCCCAGTCTCCTCAGGCATGTGTCCTCTTTCTGTTGGATAAATGCAGTAACTGCATCTTGGCGGTGAGAGTGTGTTGATGAGGTTTGATAAGTGTCTTCTCTATTTTTCTTTTCTTTTTTTTTATTCCATGAAAACGTGTGTATGTCTGTGTGTGTACTGGCAGCATATAAAGTCAACCAAGCTGCCGGTGATGTTTGAATTTGCTGTGTTACTAATCTGTGTGAAACTGAAGCATCACATTTTGGGCTCAAATCATGTCCACACCAGGCTAAAACCCACCAATTTGTCTCTTTCCCCCCCCCTTTCTTCCCTTCACTTCCTGTCAACCAATCAGCCGAGACAGGGGCGGGTGGGGCCTAGGCTCTGGGCCAATAGGAAAGCTTGTACCACCTCCTGGGTCTGCTGCGGTGTAGTGTTGACGTCCTCCAGGGCATCTGCCACTGCAAATTGCCGGTCCCTCAGCCGGTTCCAGTTGGACAGTACGTTGTGGTATTCAAACACCTTCTCGTAGTTTCCCACTGAGTTGTAGAGTTTGATCAGACCTCGGTAGTCGTACTCCAGCCCACTGTAACCCTCGCCAAACAGCTTTTTACCTGTGAAGACGGAAACATCCCAGACCATGTTTGATTCACTCTCTCTGACCCAAGCCCAGTTTTTGAGAATATTTTACCCTCTTCCATTGTAGCGAGGTAAAGTCAGATTGGACTGATTAATGTCAGCTCTACATAAATGTTTTTTCATTACATATCAATAACAGGAAGACAGCAATTAACTAAGAAGTAGGTTGAGTATGGAGCATCGCAGTACAACATGTTCTGTGATGCCCATCATTTCACGATCACAAAGTTCACCAAAGGAAACTTACCGAGTTGAAGCAACATCATGACTTGGGTCTTATATACTGTGACACTAAAAACACGAACATGAACTTGTTCTACTCTTACTGACCAATAGCGATGGAGCGGAGGTAGAGCCTCTCTGCATCTTCATACTGGTTCATGTCATAGTTGTAGAGGGAGGCCAGGTGACCCACAGACAGAGCCACCTCATAGTCCTCGTGGCCCAGTAGCTGCTCCTTAATCTGGATGGCTTTGATGTGCATCTCCTCTGCCTCCTGGTTACACAAATACACGTGCAAGACAAAGACATGAATCACAAACAAGAAGAAAAAAAACTCAAAGGCAACATTTATTTGGTTTCCATGGCTTTTCCAATACATCTAGCTACGTTTCCACTGGGAAGAAGAAGAAGAAGAAAAAAAAGTGGTTTTGGTTCAGTGCCTGTAAGTGTTGTAACTGGGTCAGAGTAAAGTTGTTACATCACACTCTGTGAAAGCAAGTTACAGTGTTTATTGTTTTTGCCTTTCACACTTAATCAAATTATTTTCCAGTCTACATTTCCAATGGCCTATGGACTAAAAGGAATAACTTGTGCCAAGTTAGTCTGTCATTAACAGCAGGACATTAGATCCTCGCCCAAAGTAATTTCAGCTGCAGACTAGATCTGCTACAGGATTACTTTCAACCTCCAGTTTCATCCAACCAAACACAACCAACCAACCTAACATATACAATCTTTTTAAATGTGCACCGCTCTGATATTTGTGTAATCCCAACCGACGGCAAAGAGAATATTTCATCATTTCTTGCTTTAAATAGCAAACACCATTCAGGCTGCCACTCTTACTTATCACAGAGTAGGACCTCTGCAATGCAACTGTGATCGCTTCAAAGACTATAATCAGAGTCGTTGACAGTGCTTTCTGCTTGTAAAAGCACAACGCGAGTCACACTCAAACAAATGCTCATCTGTTAATCAAGATAAGGTGAATATTGAATACCTGTTCTCTGCTGTTGACCTTTTCTTACACTGTATATGAGATTATTTTTATCATAGGGCGGCACAGCTGGCACGCCCTGAGATAGTTTCTGTCCTACATTTCAATTATTGTGTAAAATATTACAAACCAAATATGTCCTCCTCACCTTAAACTTCCTCATGGACTGGTACAGTCGTCCGAGGTTGCCATAGTGTTTGGCTGTCTGTACGTTGAACTCTCCGAAAGCCTTCTTGGCCAGTTGCAGTGAGGAGAGGTGCAGGTCGTGAGCCTCCTGCAGGAGGCGCTCTTCAGTCTCTTTATTGTGACAGTCGATGGCAATTTCTTCCAGAATCAGGGCTGTTGGGGAAAGATCAAACACAGATACAGTCTATGAGACGTAACACGCACAGCTTCAAACAGATACAGTACTGTGCAAAAGTCTTGAGGTAACCCTAATTTCTTTATGTTTCCAAGGATTCAGACTCTCCCTGTAAAGTGGTTTTAAGCAATAGTTGTCCAGGCTTCCAGAAGCTCTTTCAAACCGTTTTAGTTTAGACATTGGGTGCTTTTTCACTCACTTTCAGTCGACGCCTTGTACCTGACCATTTTCAGGGGAATGCTCTTTAAAAATCTGTCAAACCACAAAACATTGACCTACGAATAGACAACTCGGCAAAGAACCAGTTTTAAATTGTTCTTTCGAGACACTTTATCACAAACGGCCTGTCACATACACAAGCATTATACTACTGTCCACTTTGCCTGCCTTACCTTTGACTCTCTTAGAGGAGGCCAGCAGAAGATGGTCCTCAGGCAGAATGTGAGTTATGATGTCTATGGCACGTTCTGCATGAAATCTGAGGGACAAACAGCACTCAGTCACGTAACTCAGACTTGGCTGGAAACTCTATATATTCGGGACAAACACTTCCAAGAATATCAAGCATTTTAAATTGAACAAAGTTGTTTTGAAGCTCATACGGTCCAAAAGTGGATCAAAGGTCTCACCATTAGGCAATGCTGAATCATGGCCTTTGTATACACGAGGAGCATCACATGATTAATTACACAAACAACATGCATCTCCAATCATCTTTAAGTCTGCCAGTGTGTACAGTTAAATATTTGACATGTGCAACTGCACACACATTACCCCAAATATCAGAACAGACACTCAGAGTCTGTTTTTTGGTGTTGGACTTCATTTACAAGGCAGCTCATGAGAAACATAATTAGCCGAGTTTAGAAGATGCACTCACAGAGCATTGTCAAATTTCCCAGAGCTGTACTGGTGCACATATGAGGAGTAGGCCAGGTCTTCATGGGCTGTGGCAACATGGATGTTCTTCCCCCCAAAGACCGATTGTCGGATATCCAGAGCTGTCTGGGATTTGTACGTCAGACACGATTTTAATTAAAGAAAATCACTGAAGACAAGAGCATACTCCTTTAGCATATTGCTCTACGTACCTGGTAAATAGCAACCGATTGGCATATGTTGTCCACATTTAATAAGTAAAATCCATAATCTAGCAGCGTGTCGGAGTACTTGGGATGCTTGTGTCCAAAATGTTCTCTGTAAGACACAATATTTTCAATCAGAAACTGCGATACTACAAAGAACCCTGTCGAGTCTTTATTACAACCAGCGGGTTACCTTGCTAGAAACACTGCATGTTTGATTAGCTGCTCTGCTTTTCTGAACTCTCTTTTCACCACACAGGCCTGCAGTGAGGAGACAAAGTTTACACATGTGTTTGAACTCAGACAAAGACTAATCTGAGCGATAAATACATAAAACCAAGTCACTGTTGGAGGTAAAAAATTATCCGAGTGTTACCTTGGAGGCCTGGCGAAGGACATCAACCACTACTTTGACAGGCAGCCCTGGAGTAATTTCTTTCATAGCCTCTATACACCACCTGTACGCCTGAGAGACATGGTCATTGCAGACAAAAAGGAGTTTCAGCTTTCTCAGTATCAACACTGTAAAGCACCATCAGTGGTCAAACCTACACACCTCATCGTAGTGGCTTTTGGCAAAGAGCAAGGCACAGAGCTCGCCGTACAGCGCTGCCTTGTTGGCCTGGTGGCCATGTTTGGCTAGTTTGTCCATATAAGACTGAGCAAGCTTGAAGGTCTCCTCCCCCAGATGATACTTGCAGTTGCCATTACGGACATGAAGCAGCCTGAGGAGAGAAGAGAGGATGCTTCAGTCACAGTCTCAGGCTAAGACTTGACAGAAGCCTGTGTTGGTCTGTTTTTTCTGCTGCATTACTGAATAACTGTCAATTAAAAAAAAAAAAAAATAAAGCTGCAGAAAGTAACAGTTGCACTGGTTCCACCAAAAAAGTAACTGTATTCAGTTTTCCACAGTTTGCAACATATATGTGTATGCATGTATGAGAGAAGTTGCTCAGGATGGGTGATTGCTCATTTTGTACGGATGGTGAATTGTTAGTACTACTGGGGCGCCACAGGTCCTGGTTCCATTCCTGTTTATGCTTGATTTTCAGTATAACAGGGAATTGTGCCACATGCAGAAGTTTTCTAACAACACTGCAGTGGTTGGATGTATTAGGGGTGGGAAGAGTCAAGAGCACAGAGCTCATTGTGCCTCATTAATCCCGCTGTCATAAATAAAGCTTCAAGAAATCTTACCTATCAGTCTCTATAAAACTGTACAAGAGCTTTCGTGTTTGTGCCAGGTCAACACACCTGTCAGGACCTAAGAGTCTCCAGAAACATCTTTATCAAACCTTCTTGCTGCTGTTCTTAGATCTATAGTGTGCTTATTATTCATTAACACCAGTTGTAATCCTATTTGCTAGAATTCATTGTTACAATCTATTTTTTATTTTTATTTTTAATATTTTACTTCATTTATTATTTCATTCACCATTGTATATAAAATGTTGCACCATGGGCCAGACTTAAGGCTTGTACCTAAGTGTTCTGGAAGAAAACACTGTTCTTATCTGACACATCATACAATTATTGTATGGTAACTATAGGACACAGAGTTACTTGGTGAATATAACCAGCTCTTTGACACTGACCTGACACAGCATTCCACAGCCCGGTAGCAGTGGAGGACCTCACTGTGGAGCGTGCACAGCTGCAGGCACGACAGAAACACTTTCTCTGCATCTCCATACCAGCCCGCATCAGACAAGAAGCCACCTACAGACAAAAACATAACAGTCATCTGGCTAACACAGTATCAGCTATGGTGTCTGGTGGTCATAACACAAGGATAACCAAGCTTTCAAAAGGGCTGAACAAGGAGTGATTATGGTTCACACACAAAGTAGGGAAAATCATTTTCTGATGCCCTGCTGAATTTGTAAGTTTGGTCACTTAGAAAGAAATAAGCTGTCTCTAATTTCTATGGCAGTTCCACGTTCAGGGAGAGATAATATCAACGCCAAAATCCAGAAAAACACATTATGTAAAAGTCAGAAATTGATTTGCATGTCATTGAGCGAAATAGGTATTTAGTATTTTGGTGGAGAAACCCTTGTTGGGAACCACAGCAGTAAGACGTTTCTTGTAGTTGGTCACCAGGAGGGATTTTTGACCCATTGCTCTTTACAGAAACTCTTAAATCCTGGCTGTTGCTTGGCCACTTGAAGCTTCAGCTCACTCCACAAAGTTCATATAGGAATGCCAAGCTACTTCTTTAGCCACTCCTTTGTGGCCTTGTTGGTATGCTTTGTGTTCTTGTTGGTATGCTTTGTGTTAATGTCATGCTGGAAGACTTTTGGTCTTATTCACATTGGTGGAGAAATTGGAAAGGAAGAAATCGATTGTGTGAATTATTATTATGGTGTGCTTTATACACATAATGAGTTAGGATCAGGAGTGTCTGGAATTCACTGACTAATGTGGCAGAGATTACAATCTGTGGGAGCAAGAACTCTGACTGGGTTGTAGGGAATCAAATACTAAATACTCTAAATGTCAAGACAATTATTATATTAATGTATTATCATAATACTTTTTGCCCACATATTGTATACATTGTACACTATCACCTGTATCTATCGCCTATCAGAAGGATAGCTCTGCACCTGTATCCCACACAGTGCTTATTTGAAACCTCCTCTGCCCAGCCCTGACATTTACCCAGCACAAAGCCAAACTGAATGGCCTTCTCTTTGACGTGAGCGTCAGACTCGGCGATGTAGGAGCAGCGGCGGCTGAAGGAGTTTGCCAAAACTGAGGCCACTTTCACACCGTGATCCATTAGGGCCTGGAAACAGTGGTGCAGGAGGTGTCTGCAGTGATGAGATCAAAGGAAGACATCAACAGTTAAATTGCAGGGGAAAAAAATTAAAATCCAGTCCACAAGCAGCTTTTAGTGTAAACAGATTCTTATCAGCCTGATTGGAACATGGCTGTAGACAGCACGGCACCATCCCTACTATACACAGCACCTAGCACAACTAATTAGAAGTGAGAATATCCCAAAAGGGACTGTCAATAAATGAACAACAGATCAGTGTATGCAGTTGATGTCCTCATCAAACAGAAGGGATCTCGTTTCCATATATGGGCATTCCTCAATCTAAAGAGGACTCGTATGAAACACTGTCTACGACTATAGGACACCTATCAACCTGCCTAACACTACATTTAACAGAGTGGACAAAATACTTTAAAAATTTAAATGGACAAGAAAAAGAGCTAACAACAACGGATTCACAATTTTCTGTTTACCTAAAAACATGTCAGCGCTCGATTGCCCAAATTTAACATATTCTTCTTAGGAAGTTAAAACGGTTTATCATTATTAAAGGTACTTGTCTAAACAAATGCTTGGTTTCATTGTAAAAACTGGCTCCATTGACTATAAAAATTAGGATTCCAGCATTAAAGGGAACCCCGACTGTTATGACAAGTTTGCGCTAAAATATGTACTGTGCTTTCAATAATATATACGTGGTATTAAAATACGCAAAATGTTTTCCTTTTAAGCACATTTTATATAAAACCAATTTACCAGTAGGCCGCCATTGTTATTTACTTCTCAATGCACTCTGGGTAGTGACATCATATGGCTGCACCGCATCAAGTTTACAGTTAGCAGTGCACTGGAAATTACTTCTGTTCAACCTTTCCAGTTTGAACCAGAGCAAACCGAGAGAAAGGATGAAGATAGTCAACCGGGACTTAGTTTAGATGAAGATGAAAACA
>VURO01021825.1:0-10444 GCA_015108175.1 Pelvicachromis taeniatus
CGGAAACGTCGGAGCTTTTGAAAATATGTGGGGTCTTGATAAACTGAGCAGATATTTGAGGTTTACACAGCTACATTCTCGCCTGGAAACATGTTCAACCTTTATTTTGTGACCCAGAAAGAATAATAAGAGTCATATTAAAGCTAACTAGCCACAGGTACTGTTGAAGCAGGGCCGCGCTATGAATTCTGGGACACAGCTTCTTCTTCTTCGGGGTTTAACGGCAGCTGGCATCCTTGTACATGCAGTGCTGCCATCTTCTGTTTCAGTCTGTTATTACACTCTTAAATCCACTACTTATATGCGTCTGGGATCTTACAAAACGTCAAACGACGCGTCGACTATTAAATTAGTCGTCGACGATTTTGATAGTCGACGTAATCGTGACTAGTCGACTAATCGTGGCAGCCCTAATCTGCACTTCTTCAGATGTTATGACTGCAACACAGTTGAAGCTCAAAGTCGTGACGGCGTGACGTTTGCCCTCATTTCCATATTTGTGGGTGTGAAGATGAAGGTAGAGCAGATCTCACAGAAGCACGAGGCCACAGCCTCCAGCCATGTTGACCAAAACTAATAGTAGACAAACCTAAACGACACGTGCTGCTGTGCGCACACCTCTCGTCTTTACCTCGTCTCCCTCTCTGAAGTACTTCACGTCCAGGCCACACTCCATGATGACCCCGGACACGTCCCGGCCCAGGACCAGAGGAAACTCGGCGCCCGTCTGCTTGATGTTCAGAGGGTCTCTCTTCACGGACAGCGTAGCTGCGCCGTAGCCACCTGACGGGGAACGGGTTTATGATTATCACATAAAGATCTGGGCCGTCAGAGTGATTCAGCAGCTGCCATTTTCACCTCCACCTTTTCATTCTGGGACTTTCAGCTTCGTATGATCCTCAGCTCATGTCCTCAAGTGTCTCTTATAGTAACCTAGCAACATAATTGAAACGAGCATGAATCCTAAATGTCCTCGTCTAACTTCCTACGACTACTAATGCTTTCATATTCAAGTGTGGAGCTCCTGGAGGAGCCACGCTCGGCCCTCTGCACCGGGCGCTTTGACAGTGCAGAGGTCACAGATGAAGGTTACCGCGCATCATCCTGAAGCATTACCACAAACGAACAGCAGTGAGAGACGAGCACGGTTCAAAGTGGTCACTAAATGGAGTCATTACACGTAAAAAACAAGTTCCTGCAGGGCAACGAGAGGCTGCTGAGGTGCATCAAGTTTGAATTTATCCGCCTTCTTTCTTTTGGGCACTTTTCACCTAATTGAGCCGTTTTATCTTCTCCTCTTACCGAGCTGTTGCTTCTTCTTTTCCAGCTGTTCTAAGTTGTGTCCATTGTTTTGGCTGCAGTGATTTTCAGATAAGGAAACGATAGCTCACCCTGACAGTGCCTATGAGAGCTGCCCTGTGGCTGCATTGAGCTTTTATTGGGGAGGGGTCCCACACACCTCCCGGAGCTGAGCCTCATTTCTCACAGTGTGTTTTTCTTGCAACAATCCAAACGGTGACCCACACTTTCCACTTTATGTGCCCCCACAGTGACCGTCCCCACAGTGACCGTCCCCACAGTGACATGCTGCGGTCTGTGGGGTGGGAGCAGAGCAGCAAACACCGTATTGTCTATGCAGCAGCCTGCAGTCGCGCTCACCTCTCATGGCGACGTCGATGGGGTTGAGTCCCGCTGCACACACCTTGACAATCACCTCGTTGGGATAGTTGATGATGGGAAAGTTGGCGTCCTTGGTGAACCGTAAAACCTCATTACTTCCGTATCTATCAATGACCCAGGCGGGCATGACAGTCCTGCACCTGCCGGAGGTGCTGAGCGGCCTGCCGCACGTGGGCACGGAGCTGTGCACACCTGGAGAGCGGCTCAGGTGGAGCAGCACCCTGCGGCGCGCCAAACGTCTCAGAGAAGTCATCGTTAGCACAGCTGTGTGGATACGAATGACCAGAGAGCGCAGGCGCAGATTAGAGACTGCAGCTGCTACCTGCTCGCTCGCTCGCTCTCTCCCGTGTAAACACACGTGGAAGTGTCACACACACGTAAACGAGGTGGAAACGCTTCAAATCGTCACGCGGAAACGTCCTTCCTCTCTCCCCCAACACCCGCTTCCGCCTCCGGTGTCTCCACCAATCAGAGCGCGAGTTACTCAGCCGCTGTCAAATCACAAGCAAGCGTGTTAGAGGAAACAAACATGGCGGCTCCCTGAGGCCGCTCACTGCGGGAAGGTTGTTTGTAAAGTAGAAGGTGCTCCGAGGGAAGAGCCGGTGTGATGCTGAGCGGGACGATAAAGCAGGTCAGTGGCTGCGGTGTCCGCCATCATTCACCAGCACTCATCTTCATCATACAGCACGCGCCAACTGCCGCGGCCGGCCGGGCTGATAGGATGAAGACATGCTGTGGAAGGATTAGCCAGGATAGCTAATGGTTCAGTTCAGTGAGGTGTGAAAACACGTCCCTCCACGACCACGGAGCTCCATGTGACACAGACCACACCAGCAACACCAGACAGACAGAACGACTCAGACACAGGGCAGTGCACCTCTTCTACTGCACATATATCTATTGCAGTCGCTCTATAGGAGTGCAGCGGTGAGAAAGGGAAGCATGCACAATGTAAACAGAAGTGGTGCTAGCACATGAACAGGAGGCTGTTACCGTGCTCCTCCTCCTCCTCCTCCACTCTCTGCGTGTGCATCCTGGTTCACTGTCATGGTTAAAAAGGCTTCGATGGACTTTCTTTGTGAAACTGTAAAGTTATTAACAAAGTGCACGAGTTTGACTCCAGCTCTGCTCTGTCATCAGGTGTCTTCAGCTCTGCGGGAGGGACGACTCTCCCCGACAGAGCTGTGCACAAAATGCCTGAATCGCATGAGGAAGACGCAGCACCTGAACGCTTACATCACGGTGACAGAGGAGCGCGCTCTGGAGCAGGCTGCGCAGGCAGAGAGCAGGCTGCAGCGCGGTGAGGGTGTACGGGACTGGGCTGCGGGCGGTTCTGTGGGACTCGGGTGTCACCGCTTGGTCTCTTCTGCCTTCAGGTGTGCCCAGAGGTCCTCTGGATGGAGTCCCGTTTGCCGTCAAGGATAATTTCTGCACGGAGAACATCAGGACCACGTGTGCCTCCAGGATGCTTAAAGGTCTGTGTGAAACGGGGTAACAAAAAGCACGTTTTTCACCGCCAGCACAGTAACTACACCCTACCACTGCTTTTCCCGCAGACTACACGCCTCCTTATAATGCCACCGTGGTGGAGAAGCTCCTGGACCAGGGGGCGGTTTTAATGGGGAAGACCAACATGGACGAGTTCGCGATGGGGTAACTGAGTGTCTTGTAGCGTTTTTGATGACAGATGACTCATGAGTGCTGTTACAATCTGCAGCCACATCAGGCCACGCCCACTTCAAGCACAGAGCTGAGAACGTGTGTGTGACCAAACTGCAGCTTGTCTCATATGGCTCCGTCTGTTTTCCTCGCAGGGCGGGCAGTACTGATGGTGCTTTCGGTGCGGTAAAGAACCCCTGGGGTTACGCCGCCCCCTACAGAGAGCGGACGGGGGCAGACCCAGACTCGGACTGGGTGGTCACTGGAGGCAGTTCAGGTGGAAGCGCCGCAGCTGTGGCCTCGCTCACCAGCTACCTGTGAGGCGACGTGTTCGCGCTCTCCTTTCAGTAAGACTGTCAGGACCTCGCTGTTTACACGTGATGCTCTTCTCGGCAGGGCTTTGGGTTCGGACACGGGCGGATCCACACGAAACCCCGGGGCGCTGTGCGGCGTCGTGGCCCTGAAGCCCACGTACGGTCTGCTGTCCAGACACGGCCTCATCCCCCTCGTTAACTCCATGGACGTCCCGGGCATAATGACACGCAGCGTGAACGATGCGGCCGTCGTCTTAGGTGAGAAACGACTGAGAACGTCTGCCACTCTAAAGGAAACCGTACAGCTGTCTCATATCGCCGCCAAACGGCACACCTCACCTGGGGTCATGTTGTCGTGTCGTACAGGTATCCTCCAAGGCCGTGACGTCAGAGATTCAACGACAGTTCCCGCCCCTTCCTCGCTAACAGAGCTTCCTGAAGACTTTGATGTTAAGAACATCTGTGTGGGCATCCCTAAGGTGACACTTCCTCAGCATTACTGCACCTGCAGCTTATAATGTGTGACGCTTCAGGTCGGCTCAGGCACTTAGAACATATCAGTGGGAAGAAACCTTAATATGGAAGCTGCTGACACCATTGCATTCATTGCAAAGGCAGGTCGATGAAAGGCGAGCGTGAAACAAGTGTCCTAACCCTGTCTCCTAACCCTGTCTGTCTCCTAACCCTGTCTCCTAACCCTGTCTGTCTCCTAACCCTGTCTCCTAACCCTGTCTCCTAACCCTGTCTGTCTCCTAACCCTGTCTCCTAACCGTGTCTCCTGTCTCCTAACCCTGTCTCCTAACCCTGTCTCCTGTCTCCTAACCGTGTCTCCTAACCCTGTCTCCTGTCTCCTAACCGTGTCTCCTAACCCTGTCTCCTGTCTCCTAACCGTGTCTCCTAACCCTGTCTTCTGTCTCCTAACCCTGTCTCCTCACCCGGTCTCCTCACCCTGTCTCCTAACCCTGTCTCCTAACCGTGTCTCCTCACCCGGTCTCCTAACCCTGTCTCCTCACCCTGTCTCCTAACCCTGTCTGTCTCCTAACCCTGTCTCCTAACCCTGTCTCCTAACCCTGTCTCCTAACCCTGTCTCCTGTCTCCTAACCCTGTCTGTCTCCTAACCCTGTCTCCTGTCTCCTAACCCTGTCTCCTGTCTCCTAACCCTGTCTCCTAACCCTGTCTCCTAACCCTGTCTGTCTCCTAACCCTGTCTCCTAACCCTGTCTCCTGTCTCCTAACCCTGTCTCCTAACCCCGTCTCCTGTCTCCTAACCCTGTCTGTCTCCTAACCCCGTCTCCTGTCTCCTAACCCTGTCTGTCTCCTAACCCTGTCTCCTAACCCTGTCTCCTGTCTCCTAACCCTGTCTCCTGTCTCCTAACCCTGTCTGTCTCCTAACCCTGTCTGTCTCCTAACCCTGTCTCCTAACCGTGTCTCCTGTCTCCTAACCCCGTCTCCTGTCTCCTAACCCTGTCTGTCTCCTAACCCTGTCTCCTAACCCTGTCTCCTAACCGTGTCTCCTGTCTCCTAACCCCGTCTCCTGTCTCCTAACCCTGTCTGTCTCCTAACCCTGTCTCCTAACCCTGTCTCCTAACCCTGTCTCCTGTCTCCTAACCCTGTCTGTCTCCTAACCCTGTCTCCTAACCCTGTCTCCTGTCTCCTAACCCTGTCTCCTGTCTCCTAACCGTGTCTCCTAACCCTGTCTGTCTCCTAACCGTGTCTCCTAACCCTGTCTCCTAACCCTGTCTCCTGTCTCCTAACCCTGTCTCCTCACCCTGTCTCCTCACCCGGTCTCCTCACCCTGTCTCCTCACCCTGTCTCCTAACCGTGTCTCCTAACTGTGTCTCCTCACCCTGTCTCCTCACCGTGTCTCCTAACCGTGTCTCCTAACCCTGTCTGTCTCCTAACCGTGTCTCCTAACCCTGTCTCCTAACCCTGTCTCCTGTCTCCTAACCGTGTCTCCTAACCCTGTCTCCTAACCCTGTCTCCTGTCTCCTAACCCTGTCTCCTGTCTCCTAACCCTGTCTCCTAACCCTGTCTCCTAACCCTGTCTCCTGTCTCCTAACCCTGTCTGTCTCCTAACCCTGTCTCCTGTCTCCTAACCCTGTCTCCTGTCTCCTAACCCTGTCTCCTGTGCTGCAGGAGTACCACGCCCCGGGCCTCTCCGAGGAGACTCTGGCCCAGTGGAGCCGCGTGGCCGACTTGTTTGAGAAAGCCGGAGCGCGGGTGGAGCAAGTGTCCCTCCCCCACACGCAGTACTCCATCGTGTGCTACCACGTCCTGTGCCACGCCGAGGTGGCGTCCAACATGGCGCGGTTTGACGGCCTGGAATACGGTAATGAATCGTGCTGTAGTGTGTGGGTGTGGCACTTGTTATAGTGATGTCATGAGGTCCGACTCCCCCCACCAGGCCACCGCAGCCAGACGGACAGCTCGACAGAGGCCATGTACGCGTCGACCCGACACGAGGGCTTCAACGACGTCGTCAGGGGGAGGATTCTGTCTGGGAACTACTTCCTGCTAAAACGGTGAGGCTGAGCCGTCCCGTGGCTCGGTCTGAACCATGTGATCGTCTCCACCCGTTGGTCTTTTCCTAAAGAATAATGGCGCCGTTTGGTTTTCCCTCAGGAACTACCAGCACTACTTTGTGAAGGCTCAGAAAGTTCGCCGGCTGATCGCGGACGATTTCCAGCGCGTGTTCAGCGCTGGTGTCGATGTACTGCTGACGCCTACCACGCTGACAGACGCGGCTCGTTACCGCGACTTCACTCAGGAGGATAACCGAACGCGCAGCGCACAGGAAGACGTCTTCACGCAGCCCGCCAACATGGCAGGTACTGAGAAAAACCCCTGCGTCGCACTGAAGCTGTGTGACGCTGCATGCAAAGGAAGTGTGGGAGGATTGAAGCATTTAAGCGTCGTACGTTAGGCACAACCACACCGTGCACACACACACCTGCAGCTGAGGAGCTGCTGCAGGTTTTCTGTCCTGCACAGGAAGTGAAAAGAAAAAGGGGAGCTGGTGTTTCTGAGCAGCGCTCTGTTTTCACCTCCTTCCTCCCTGAGCTTTCTTTCAAGCCTCTCTCTCTCTACCCTCCAGGTCTTCCTGCAGTCTCTGTGCCGACGGCGTTGTCGAGACGGGGCCTCCCCATTGGCCTACAGCTCCTAGCCCCCGCTCTCCAAGACAAGAAGCTGCTGAGCGTGGCCCAGTGGATCGAGCAGAGGGTCGGTTTCCCCTCCATCAGTGACTGTGAGGACTCGGGAACGAGCAGACGCGAGCAGACGGGAGCTTGAAGCTTTGCATTACTGTGTGCTGACGCCTGACTTTGTTGTGCTAATAAACACACATCGTGTTATTCCCTGTATCCTATAACTGATGTTCATGTTTAACATGGCCAAAGTGTCCAATCCTGAGCTCGGGGTACAGACTGCTCTACACGCTACAGCAGTAGCATGTTTAAATGTGCATTACCTCATTTATTATTAAAAGATTTACCAATACAGTCCCGTGGTTTCACATTTATAAGAGTTTTAAAGCACCGATTTGATCAAAATTAAGGTCTTATTTTTTAAAATTCTGTGCATTAGCTTGAACAGCTTGGCTCTTGTGTCTGTATGTGTGGGTGCATCTCAAGCCCCACCCACCTGCTCTTTAAATCTTCTTTAGCCAATCAGAAGGAAGTTGGCTAACGGCTCAGCCACACCAGACTGAAAGCAGAGCAGTAATGTGTTACTAGGAAAAAAGCAACAGTTGTGGCGACTGTGTGGTTACCGTCAGGTTGAGCGAGCAGCACCATCACAGCGAGCGTCTCCAGACAGATGGCGTCCAGTTTGGACTGGCTGCAGTCTCTCACTGGGGAAGGTTTTCAAGTCATTTCCATCTAACTTAGAAACAGGCAGATTAAAAGATACCTACAACCCATTTGTGATGCGTCTCTGCTAAACAGGACTCAACCCAACTGGTCACTAACTGGTTTATTCTGGTTTCCTGTTTAACAGCGAGGTTGTAGAACGTTGTGTCCTGTTGCAGTCCTGGAGCAGCTACATCACGAAGCAGGCTCAGGGAGGAGCAGCCTTCATCCACAGCCCGCCAGTCTGAAGGCGCGACAAACGCCACAGATTAATAATAACGAACACAGAACGACTGACGAGGAAGAACTCAGTTTGAAGCCTGATCTTAAAAGTAGAGATAGTGTCTGTCTCCTGGATCAAAACTGGGAGCTGGTTCCATAGAAGCTGAAGGCTCTGCCTCCCATTCTACTTTGAAATACTCTAGGAACAACAAGTAAGCCAGCAGTGTGAGAGCCAAGTGCTCTAATGGGGTGATATGGTACTACAAGGTCATTAAGATAAGATGGGCCTGATTGTTTAAGACCTTGTATGTGAGGAGCAGGATTTTGAATCCTGGATTTAACAGGGAGCCAATGAAGGGAAGCCAATATAGGAGAAACCTGCTCTCTCTTTCCAGTCCCTGTCAGAACTCTTGCTGCAGCATTTTGGAGTAGCTGAAGGCTTTTCACAGAGTTTTTAGGACATCCTGATAATAATGAATGACAGCGTGCACTTCTGTTACTTCTAGGCTGGACTGCTGTAAGTTTATGGCGCAGTGTCGTAATACTCAGACGGCTGCTTTCTCTGCTGGACCTTATTTACTCCACAGCTCTGGTGTAACTGCATCAAAGGGAGGTGGTCTTAAAGGGACGGGCGCAACGAAACCTTTAAAACAGGAAGGAGGAAATTAATAAACAAACATTTGATAATCAACTCAGTATGCATGTAAGTACATGGTCAGGCTCTTTGTGTCTACTCACATTCAAATGCTGGAATGAACCCAGAGTGAATCTGTGCAGTCAGCCACTTACAGTGCTGGAACGTGGCCCAAATGGAGGATCTGAACATCCTCTTCGCCTCATCATGACCCATTTTCCTGAGTTACTTGTTCATTGTTAGACATCCTGAATCCTGACACTGTAATTCAACATCAGCGCATTTGTATTACATCCAGGTCAGGTTGTTTTCTAGCTCATAGACGTGTGATGAGATGATTACATTCTTTTTACTGTTTCTGAGAAGAAGTTTACACGTTTATCTCATGACACCGCAACAGAAAAACTGATAATATAGTCCTCTACTCAGTATGGTCAAGCCTATCTTCATGTCTGTCTTTATCGCAGCTGCAGGGAAATGTGTGTGCAGGAGATGAGGTTTCTCTATCAGCTGACAGAAGCAGCTCGGGCTGACGACACATTCGCTGTGGATTCAAAGGTGCAGCGTTTACCTCAGCAGGCCACAATAAGACAATTAAGAAAAGGATTACCAGTTCTGTTTGAGGCTATTCACAAATAAGGCCCTCGCCTTTAAAGGGATGTTTATGAGGCCCGGACAGATCTGGGCCCTCACCCTGCTCTCGGGGTGTAAGCTGATTATAACAGCAAAGCCACTTTTATTTATCCAACACACGTCATCACATGAAAACTCAATGTGCTTATTGCAAAAGGTAAAGACGCAGAATAGCTGAAAGCCCCTTCAGGATGTGTCAACATCCTGGTCTGTGAGATTTAAAGTATTTAAAGGTCATTTAATTATAAGAGCTTTAAAATGGCAAAAGCTCTGTGATGTATAAAAACTCAGCGGTTCGATAAAGCAGCGCTCACATAAAGCTGCAGTTGTTCCAGGCACTTATGAACATTTGAGGCGGTCACATGATCTTGAGAACATCGAGACGATGCATCCCCGTTCTTCTTACTTCACATTAATATTCATTTCTGCACGAATGGTCTCGTGTTGTCGTATCTGGTATTGATAATGTAAGTGGAGAAAACTGCCGCTTATGCTTTCATTCTTATGCAGAACCCGAACCATCGGTTCTTCGTGCCTGAGGCAAGAAGCCTCTTCTGATTGCACGTCATTAGAAGTCAGATCTGCCATGTTTGCTTGTTAAAAAGGATCCAAACAGAAGTGCGAGCAGGGGGTGAAATTCAGTGCTTTCGGCAGCATTTCGAGTCCCCGTGACTTCATAAACACAGGTGCACATATCCACGTGAACCTTTCAGGGGTGCAAAAGCTCCCTCAGCTAAAAAGTGAAAAGCAACCAAATCAAGCAGCAGCTGGCTCTCTCTGTGTCAGACTCAGGCCCAGTCACACACAACAAACGTCCAATTATCTCCTGTACATCACACAGTGTGAGAGCTGGAAAATAATGGGAGGGTCTGCAACCAGGAACGTACTGATAGTATGAAGGTGCACCATGAGTCTCTGTGTTCTGGGCTTTTCAAAATAAAATGTCAGACCCAGACACTACAGCGAGCTTGTGTTTGGGTCTGGACCCCTGCTGGGCTCGCGTCTCCTCTCACATTGTTTGTTTGAGATCTGTGCTCCACCCCTCCCACCTGCCCGACTCTTTCCATCGCTCCTCATCTGAGCCTGGTCTTCATTACACAAAGTCGCCCTCGCCCACATTGAAGGACATGCGAGCGAAGAGCAGCGGCTCCCATTATGATTGATAATAGCGTGCCGCTCTGCAGCTGTCGCACTCGGCGAGCTGATGTGTGAAAGGCTTTGAAAGCTTCCTTCACGCCACACAAACATGGTGTGGAGCCGGTCACGTGTCGCTCTGCTGCACTCGTCACAGCTGCTGTTAGGAGCTTGTTGTTCTTTAGGCCATTTCTACATCCCAACATCACACGTGTGCTTTAGTTTTATTCCAGAATGTGCCACATCCGTGCTAACATCCGAGCTAACATCCGTGCTAACATCCGAGCTAACATCCGTGCTAACATCCGAGCTAACACGTGACCA
>VURO01021846.1:0-11960 GCA_015108175.1 Pelvicachromis taeniatus
TATGTCTTTTGGCTTCAGTCGGACCACGAATGTGAATGAGCCTCAGACTAATCTTAACACTGTGCCATTCGAGGTAAAGAGCCACCGTGAAACTAATCATCATTCTGAGAAAAACTTGGCCTGTTTCAAAAAACGAACTGAATCTGTATGATAAGCAACAAGTTTCTGGATTGTGTAATATAGGCAAAGCGGTGAGGTATATGTCGGATATAAGAAGTTGCAACAGTACTGCAACTTCTGACAGCTAATTTGCTCTTCTGCAAATTAGCTGTCAGAAGAGCCTTACTATGACACTGCCATTAAAAGAACAGACGACTGACATGTATTAGTGGTGCTTCAGAAATCAATGAGTTGAATGGGTTGAGTTGTTGTTTGGGCACAAAATTGTTGCAAACCACTGCGCTAAACAACATTTTTGTTACTTCTACCTAAAGCAGCTTGAAGGCATACAGGACTTTATTATAACTCTAATGTATTTTTCTCAGTTTTCCGAGGCATATCCAAATCCCTGATTAAACTATTATATTAATAAGATGTATTTCCAAGTGTCATTTACTGACAAAATGTGGTATATTTTGTAAGTATTCACATACCAGAATATTAAGTCAGTTCTATCCGCGTGACACCTGAAACACTGAAAGTGTCATGCAGCCTACAAGAATTAACGGGAAATAATGCACTACACAAATTGCCAACATTAACTCTAAAAATCCACTAAAATCCACTGTAGAAGCTAAAATGTTTCTATATCTGCATCCTTTCTGTGCAGTCTACAAACACATTCAGGGCGTGTGTATTGGCACTAAGTTACTAAATATTAATGCAGTCTTTTGAGAAACAAATCTGCAGACTAATGACTTTTTTTGTCGCCTTCTCATGACAGTTTTTTCATGAAGCATTAAATAAGCTGTAACAAGTCCATGTGTACTTCACCCTGTCCTCGTCACACTTTTCTCTCCACACTCAGCCGATTCTGAGGCACATCTCCAACCCTGCAGATCTCCCTCCTCCTGATTCTTTCTGGACTACACTTCCCACCAGAGAGCCAAACACAACTAACAATTATTCATTATCTATGCCTCTGAATTTCACCTCAGAAAGTCTGGGATTCATTCTTTTTTTTCTTTTTTCTTTTCTTTTTCTTTAAATCTTGTTGCAGACTGATATGATTTGTTGAATGAGCTGTAGCTTCTAAACATTTAGAGCTTTCTCTGGTCCCAGCAAGACAGAAGTGATTAGTGTGGCTTGTGTCTGGGTCGAAGTTAAAGTTGAGTTTGATGTGTTATTTTAGGATTTGCACACAGTTTTAAAGCAAAAAGCAAAAATGCACAGCAGAAAGGGAGTGGAGAAAAATGTGCTTCATGCTTGAGAGGAATACACTTTTTAGTTAGGTTTTTTTTTTCTCCCCAAGTATGCAGTTACTGGACACAACACACCCTTAACTGACCATCACATGTACACACACACACCCATAACTGACACAAGTACACATGTGGGTTAGTAGATCCTACACGAGCAAGCAATTTTCCATCCACTGCTGCAAGGGTTAGTTTTTTTTTTTACAAATTTGTGCTCAGTTAGTAAAAAGCATAAACAATGTCGCGCTGCAAACAACGACACAACTACAAGCACGATTTATGGAGGACTAAGAGCTGTGGGGCAGCTTTTCATTGTTATTTCATAGTCTGTTAGATTTCCAAAGCAATACATCTCTTAACATCTTTACTGAGAAAAGCGTGTCATGCAGGTGTGAAAATATTTTTGCAAGATTTTGCTCATTGATGCAAAACTGAATCAGTTAAAGTACTTGGAAACTCAGCTGCAGCAAAGCCCATGTGAGCGTGTGCAAAGCTTCACGTTCTGCTCACCACTACACACAATCACATAATCTATTTTCTGCTTCTTAGTAAGCACGTTTCACCATCAGAGCAAAGTTTCCAAAAAAGTGCTGCTTTGGGAAAATTTGTCTTGAATGGATTATTTTGTATTTTTACGCGATAAAGAGATTTAGGCTTAATTCGAAATAATGGTCCCACTGGAACAGCGGTTAAGGCGATGACCTGGTAACAACTATCCACAGACATTTGTCTTTCCACAAGAGAGTTTGGAAAAATATATTTCGATAGTTTATAGTTATTTTAAATACAGTTTAAGTTTTTGGGGCATCTGTGCGTCCGCCAAAAGGAAGGTTAGGGGTTCAGTTTCCAGTTCTTTCACTCTTTGTTTCTAAGCGAACCCCAAACTGCCCTTGATGCGGTGTCTGAGTGATGGGTAAAAGCTCTTATCGTCTTTAGAATAAAGTGCTGTGTGACTCTGTGTTTGTGTAAATGGGCTTTTAGTGAGAAAGCACTTGAAGTGGTTAAAAAAACTAAACAAAAGTGGTATATAAATATTGGTCAATTTGCCATTAACCATTAGTGACAGTAAAGAAATAGCTTTAAATGAGAAATGGGACTCAGATTGGGATTTCTGTGACCATGGTATATATCCCAGAGTATAAGCAAGCCGTTCTCGAACCTTGTAAAAGTTTGCGCTGTAGGTTTTAGTGGAAAACCTGCAGAGATTATATTTATTCAGCTTAGTTTCACTTCATATTTTTTTTCCCATGATTATCCGTCAGTGACCGCGCTGTGTTTAAAAACAATTACGAACGTCGGCCCACTGAGACACAGTGGTGTCGCTGCCATGCAATTCTATTTGGGGCCATAAAGCCACTTCCCCTTTGGTTATCAATGCAGTGCAGGTCAGTTTGCGGTGCTTCAAGCTTAAAAAATGATGATTAATTTCCAAAGCAAGATGTATTTCCAAAAATGTATGTACCGCAAAATATTTCACAAACCTCTCTGTCAGATGTTATTATTGGGAATATGTCTTTGCTAGAAAGCAGCCCCAGTACAAACAGTGCACGTTTTCGGTAGAAGAAAGATCCAATGAAAACTCTCAGTGGGTCTGAGGATTATCTTGAGTAACGGATACGTGATTTCTCTTTCAGTCGAGGTTGTTTTTCTTAATGCCAGAAGCACAACAAATTGAAATGCCATATCCCGCTGCTGTGTTTCAGCAATGACAGAAGTCTCACTGGTGAATATCTCACAATTTAAGCGACGCTCAGGGGTTTAAAAAATTTGAGAAATGGGGAAAATGCTTCTCTGTGATTTGCATAAACGCTGGCAGAATAAAGGCACATTATACAGCTGTGTTTAACCTATAACTGACAAACAGTTACTCAGACGTGTTGACTTGTTTGTATCATGTTACAGTATATCCTCGTGTCTTCAGATTTTTATCCTGTGTCTAAAAATGCACGTCTATCAGTTATGTTGTAACTCTCTGGCTTTTCAAGCTTACTGTGACCGGAGTCGTGTTTTCACAAACTCAGAAAGATGTTGCTCCTTTCATCTTGTTTTTCTGCTCTGTCAGACTTACTAATTGGTCTTTACTCGTGTGCAAAACCGCAGCTAATTCATTTACGGGGAACTGCCCTCGGTTCTGTGAATCTTTAGTGTGCTGTCTTAACTTCTTCATATTTGGCTTATATATCAGTGTTTCTGAGAAGTATGCAAGGAGGGCAGCGCGCAGTGAAGTGACACATTTATTCACTACAGAAGGCTACGTCTCTGACAGCTTCTGACAGGTTTCCAAGAACACAGTCATCACATCAATGTTGGTAACCCCATAAGTAGTGCTCAGTGTGTGTGTGCGTTTCCCACATCCTCCATGATGCCACAGATAGAGCTGATAGTGAATGTGATCAGCTCTAGTGATCTCCTGCTGCATGAACTCCACCTATATGCACAGCTAGTCTGCGCAGAGGTGACTGTACCAAGTTATTCTCAGTGACGTGAATGTTTTTGAAGCAAAACCTAAACTAAACTAAACTTAAAGGCTCGTAGTGGTGATTAATTTTAAAGTTGCAGTAGTTTTTAGCATAGCTGTTTGAAAAAAAGGTTGCACAAATCTCAAAATGCTACTGCTGCCAGAGTTAAATGCAAACTTGATTCAGTTTTCATGAATGTTTTATTTTGTGATTACAGCTGCTCTCCGTCTATGTAATCTTCAGCAGGGACCTAAAGTTCTTATCGTGTTTTGGATCTGTTTTCTTTGCAAGCCAACAGAGACCTCCTCAAAGACAAAAGCTGGAGTTAGTAGGGCTTTATAAAGTCTATTTCTGTCCCACCAGCTACGGAGGGCAAACTCAGGAGTGTTTATCTGCATGACACACGCAACAGGTGCTAGAATAAAGCAGCAGAGTGGAAAAACAATGCCAGCTGCAGCTGTATGTGTTAAAGTCGTTAAAAAGGGAACAATTTTTTCTGTACAAACATACCAGGAATTTGTGTACAGTAGCCAAGATTCAGGCGACGCAATAAGCCATTCGTCTTCGATTATAAACACAATCCGTACATTTTTGACATATACGGGTCAAAAATGTCCACTAAAAACATGCAGACAGTCACAAAGAGGACAATTAAAGTTGGCCATTTTCTGTAGTTAATATCAACAGACCAAAGCCAGAGTTTGTCTGTCTGCCCCAGTCTGCACAAAAACATTTCTTATATGAGGTATTTGTGTCGTCATCAAATGTCAACCATGCAAATGAACACATGACATCTGTGTAGCTTCCTGGAATGACTAAAATAAACATTTCTTGCATTCAGTTGACATTTCTAGTTATATAACAGATGCGCACATCTTTTCTCTCTCATAGTTTAAAGCTAAAATAGTAGCTTTATACTGTTATCTTACAGCAGGCCTTGATGCAGACACTCAGTATGTAGTGTAGGTCCTCTCCCTTTAAGCCAGCCTTCTTCTGATTGGCTGACCCTTGCAAACAGAAGATTTGAATAGTAGCTGGGAGATGCCCAGGGAGATGACTGTATCAGGGATAGCCCCTGTCACATCTGGCTCACTGGGGTTACTTTTATAATTGTTGTCCTCATTCTTTGAAATATTGGTCATTTTAAACATTAGCATTTATATATGTATATGTCAGAACATTAGGAACAGCAAAATAATTTCTTTTTAGTGTAAAAAATCGCAACCAATTAGGTTTGGAAAGTCACTTTGGATTTGTTTCGAATGGTTTTTATGGAAGACCTAATATCATTAGAAGGAAATTGGCTGGTGTAGTTTCTTGATATATTTTGGAACAATAACACTCTGTTTCACAGAAGTGTGGATCAAGTTTTGGCTATAGGGTCTCTGCTTGTTTTGTAAGATTATTTTACTGCGCTGTGTGAGTCCTTTTAAATGGAATATCAAAGACAAGAAAGGCACAAAACAAATCATCAGCGATCCCGACGTCAAACCAGGGGAAGTACAGGCCGATGTGTTGGTTACTGTGATTGAGGTCATGACCTCCCATGCTTGAAGAGGGCCTGATGGGTGGTGCTCTAACCATTTAAGCTGTGTGTGTGTGTGTGTGTGTGTGTGTGTGTGTGTGTGTGTGTGTGTGTGTGTGTGTGTGTGTGTGTGTGTGTGTGTGTGTGTGTGTGTGTGTGTGTAGGATAACTGTGCACAAAATGTTTGCAGAATCTCTCCAGAGACCAGTTTGGTAACCCTGCAGACTCTAAAGTCAGTGCAACACACACACACACACACACATTGACACACACAATGCATGCACCCCGGACAGCGTTGGCTACGGTGACCCTCGGAGGGATAGAGGAATGTTGAGTGTCAGTCAGTTGCTGTGCCGACGGCCTTGAGAAAGGGACCCTGGGAAGATTGTTTTGGACTCCAAACATCCTGTGTGTCACCCGTGTGGGTGTGTGCGCACAGCCTGTAGATCTGTTTGTGTGGGTGAGAGGTTGCATGGTTGCATCTGTTGCCGTGTCTCTGTTTGTTTGTGCGCTACTTTCATCAACTGTTTACACCTGCTGCCATGTGCGTAAACCAAGGTGAAAGAAGAGTCATTACAATGTCTCAAATGTCTCAGTCTTTGATTTTTAAAATTGTTTAAAGAAAAGTTATTGTAAAAGTAATTTATGATTGCATGGTGAAGATAATTATTTTGGTACTTTTATGATGATATAAAAAGTTAGAAATGCAGCAGCTGTGTTTGTTCGAATATGACCTGTGCAAAAATGTAATGCAAAAAGTAAAAATATAATGAAAAGTACAATAAAGGAGGGATTCATTTTAACTGTGGAGTGACTGTAGCCCAGAAGGTAGACCAGGCCATCTACTGATTGGAAGGTTGGTGGTTCGATTCCTGGCTACCCCTAGCCTGCATGTAACCTATACAAGGGAATTATTACAAACTCTTGTTCATTTTTAGGAATTCACAGGCCAGGATGTAGGCTGTATTGTCACTGCTGCGTGTCTGTGTTTCATATTTGTCATATCTATGTGACTGTGCGTATGTTTGAAGTTGAAACATAGTAGTGAAAGTTGACTCAAAGTGAAAATTTGTGGTGTCGTATTATTACTGGGACTGATCACCATCAGTTTAATATTTCATAGTTTACATTCTCCTCCCAGAAAAACTGTATTATGAAATAATTTGCTTTAAATTGTCCTGCCACCCATAATTACTTTCATTATCAGATAAACTGTAATTTGTTTTGTCAAAAAATTCCAAATGATGGATAAAACACAACCTCACTGAATGTCTTTAAACAGTCATATTCAATTTAGGGCAATAAAAAGCCCCCCCCCCCCCAAAAATAAAATAAAATAAAATAAAACAATCCTGCTGCTGGACTTGATTAACTTTGACATTTTGGTTCAATAAAAATCATAATCTCGTCTGTTCTTTCATCGCCATCTGGATGTTAAACTGAAGCTTATCACTTTTAGCCAAGTGTCGTTCATGTGGGGATGTCATAGCTTCAAAAGACAGTTTTAGTGGGTTTAATCCATAAATAATGTCTAATATATTCAATAAAAGATAACTGATAACAGTAACGAGCTTGAACAAGCTGACACTGACAAAGTGTCAGCGATAATGTCGAGCGTTGTGAAATAAGATGATTTCCGGTCTCATTAAAAAGGGAAGTTTAATTCTGAGCTAAATTAGAATTAAGCTCAGATAGCATCACAGAGGCGTGTGATTGGCCCCAAATTCGATGCGGGGCCAGAGGATCCACGCAACCAGTCCTGTATCAGTGTATATATGTTGTGTTTTACTGGTAAAACTTGAGCTTCTTTCTCTT
The DNA here is from genome assembly GCA_015108175.1 of Pelvicachromis taeniatus. Classification (NCBI taxonomy): domain Eukaryota; kingdom Metazoa; phylum Chordata; class Actinopteri; order Cichliformes; family Cichlidae; genus Pelvicachromis; species Pelvicachromis taeniatus. The sequence goes on from VURO01021846.1 coordinate 7,158, forward strand.
GAGTGTCTAAACCACCCACAATCAGATTGGATGCATCAATAATTTGCAGAAAGTTGTCCTAAATAATTGCTAAAACAGTGAAAGTGACAGTGTGCTGCAGCCTTGCGTTCTTCCGCAGTTGCAGGGTGAGGAACAGGCCATCGCCTCAAGGTCTGCTGGCAAAACAATGCAGCGAGCTGTCGAGACAAAGAGGAGCAGTAATTTAAGACATAAATGAAAAACTTTCCCGTGGGTGCTATTGTATATTTACACATTCATGCACTCAGTCTCTAGGGTTACTTGCGTCTGGATGTGGAGGAGGTCGATGCCAGGCAGTAGTTGGTACAAGCATAGCTTTTGTGTGTTGATGTCGCTCTAGTAATGAATCAGGCTGTGTAGTCGCTCGCAGACCTCACAGACGGGGTTTGAAGTTTTTGTTTGGGGGTGACTCTGTGACTCACATTTAAAGTCCCAGTCGTGGACGATGCTAAACCGATTTTTTTAATGCTTTTTATTTGGTGCAAAATGAATTCAAAACAACCAGGGACAGTAAATAGCTGTTATTGCATTATCTGCTAATTATTATAACATGTGATGATCAACAGACCTCTGCACACAGTTTGAGACCATAAACTCACGAGGGAAATATTTAAAGAGCTCACAAATCGATACTCTATATTGTGAACTTTTATTTTTCTTCGATCCTGCTGGAAATGAGAAAGATTGCAGTGTTGAATCTCTTCCTCATACCATCTGTGGCTGTGGTTGTCTTTTATATACGGTTTATGACACTAACAAGACTGCTGTGTTCTTTCCTTTGACTCTACTGAGGGATTAGGGGGGGGTCACCAGCAGTGAGCAGAAAGAAAAAGACAGCTAGACCTCTGCACTTCTTTGAGAGCTTTAAAACATTAACACTGACACAGTTCATAAATGCTCTGATTGTTTTCCCACATTAGTCACTGGTTCTGTTGGAGATCCAGATTAAAAAATGAAAGAAAAACAGCAAAGACTGCGCTGTGTGCGTGTGTACACTCTCCAGGGAGTATTACAGGCTGCAGCAGTTTGCAGTAATAGGAAATGCGCTGTGAGCTTGATCTTGCTCCCTCGATCAAGTTGATTCACAGAAATCAGGCCTGTTACGTTGTTGCTCAACCAGTCAGACATCTGCTGAATGTTTTTTCTTCTTCACATGGTTCCCTTAAAGATGCTCCTAGTCAGGCGCTCATTCATATTCACACGATAAATTAGAGTCACTCTCTGCTCGAATGTTCACCAACACACACACACACACACACAGAGTGAGAGTGACTGATAGCATTAGTTGTCGCACATCCGGTGCAGTTTTAACTTGCATTTGTAAATTAGGCTGCAGCTGCAGTTGATCTGCCTGTTGTTTTCTTGATTAACTGCATGCCGTGTTAAATGATAAATGACACAAACGTTCCTCTTTTTCTTCTTCTTCTTTTCTTTTGGGCTGCAGATGCTCAGACTATAGTGCAAAGCTCAAATATAATTTTAAGTAGAAAGAAGCTGACAAAGTGATAAGCAGATATCTTATTCCTCCTTTGATGCGCTGATATTTGAGCCATCGATTCATCGCGGATCCCTTTTTCTGCACGGCGCATGAGGTGGCGTAAAAGAGGCTGAGGTTGAGTCAAACCGAAAAACAAACAGAAACGTGGCACATAGATCAGACTTCAAAGAACAAGGGGGTATCGGAGGGGTCACATGTTGGTACGCACTCCCAGACAATCATCACCTGAATCCTCTGAGCTTTACAGTAAGTTTCACCTCATTGCTTGGCTGCCCAGGCTGAAGCTTTACTGTTGTGGTTCATTATCGAGGTAAGCTCTACAAACCCCCACTCAGTGCTCAGCACCAGGATAGTCAGCGACTCACCGACCCACACAGTGAAGTATTTAGCAGCTAAAAAGCCAACTATTTCCCTCAGGAGTTGGTAGAGACCAAAAGCAGAGCTAAGAAGGAGTGAATATGAATTCAGCAAGACTTGATATGAGCCATGATGTTGCTCTGTGGCTGTCAGATGTGCTGGTAAGCAGCTGCTTGGTAGCAACTCGACCTATAAGGTGATGTTTAAAACTTGTGTTCACTGCCACCAAGTGGCCAAAGAATATCAGGATCATTCAGGGCACAGTTTTTGTTACCTCTTATTTCTAAATTAAAAATCGCATTTTTAACTTTGATTAATATTAGCTTTCAAACTCAGCTTCCAGTGGGTTATCAAACAACATGATTTTTTTCATTACAATTTTGTAAAAAAAAAAGGTTTTTTTTGCATTGTATGTGTTTGTTGTTTTTCTCTTAGACTGTATATTTATGTCAAAACTCAGTCTTTCTACTGGGGGAAATTATTAGAAAGCCTGAAACTTGTAACCCTGAATCTGACTTAAATTTCTGTGAACATATTCAACTGAAATACAGCTGCGGCAGCAATTTGGTGCAAGCTCCCTTTAATCAGTTCCTCTTGCACTGACTCAGGTCTCTCTAAATGAGTCACATCCTTGACCCGTCTGCATCATTGTGCTTTTTAGTGATAATATTAGACACTGTGGTTGAAACTCATAGCATTAACGGTTGGGGAGAAAGGTAACTATTCTTTTGATGAGTGCGCTCCTGTGTTTTTTTTATGCGTGTGCAAAGGATTAACATAGGCATTCCTCGGGCTCATGCACTGTCACATGCACTCAAACTCATGCAGTGCACAAAGCAGTGGAATTTGTCTTCCCTGCACTTTCTTTTGCCCTCCATCCCTCCCTCTTACCCGCCCGATGCCATGTCTTTTACTGTCTCGTCTGTTTCCTTTGGCTGCTTCTGCTCTCTCACGCTGCTGATTTAGTTAGCCTCCATTATTGTGCAAGTCTGTTTAATTACACAGTTTCACTTTGCAGGCAATTTGATGCTCTTCATCTGCCTGGCGATGTGCTTTTCACAGAACTGAGCAGATCACGTGAAGAAATACGTCACAGAATGAACTACGCCGGAGTTCAGCTAGTTGTGACGCATTTCAGGAAAACTTCACTGTATCTGCAGCACTTTGGAGATCCACTTTGTCTGGCACGTCGACAGCTAGGCTGACAAACAAAACAACCACATACAAATCACCATGATCAGAACTTTAAGACAAAAAGCTGAATTTCATGCACAGATGCAAACATTCATGCAGTCTGGACACCCACAGCCCAACTTCTCACATTGGTTATGAATACAGATTCATTTGATAAAGATAAATTGATGTCAGTGCTTTTGAGATTACATTTCTGCACATGCACTGTTTACCGTCACACATCTTATCTAACTCTCATCCCTGAACAATTTGGAATCACCAGTAAAGCCAACATGCATGTCTTCGGAGCACAAGGAGAACGTACCTTCGGCACGTCAAATACAGCCGGGTGTGACCGATGTTAGCTTGGACTGAAGGAAGTTTGCGAGCCACATTTTTTTTTAGTAATTTTCAGATAAATCGATAAAGTAAAGAATCACAAGTTGTCGCTACAGCTTGTGATTACGTTCACTCTTAAATTCTGCTCTTTGAGGAGATTTCTTTACTTTTATTTTTATTTTTGGCAAAATAAAGAATCAAAAGTTCAATCCAGAACTTTACTTTTCTCACATTCTGTTCTGTATGTACCAAGTTTGTACATGCAGTAACAGAAACAAGTGATAAGAGCCTTTTTTCTTCTTCATGACGCCTGACTACTAAATGCCAAGGTTTGACAGGATTTGACATTTCCAGTTGGCAAACATGAAAATACTGTACGCAGCTGACACGTAGGACACGCTGTAGTTTTAAATCTTTCCATAGTAGCTACTGATGCTCTTGTCTACGTGTGTTTCTCTCAGTTGTCACTCAGCCTTCGTTTCAGCAGTGACTTCTGACCCAGACATGCCGCGGGCACTTCACACATGGCTGACTGAGTCATTCGTCCGTGCGCGCGTGTTTGTTTATGCCGTTGGCTCTGTTGCCACTCGTTTGGATGTAGGGGTTCGGAGGCTCTTCAGAGCCGTATTAGTGGATTTTTCGTGTGCGTATATGTTCGACATTTTTCAAAAAAATAAATTTTCCCCACAAAAATGAGTCTTCGTGGATCTCTTTTGAAAAAAACAAAAAAAAACAAACTAAAGCAAGGTCCAGTGCAAACCGCACCAGGTAAAGCATGTCACAAGTCTGCAACAGCTGTGTGGAGTCATCTGAGAGCAGCCTGGGATGGAGTATCTTGGCTTTTAAGATCCGTTCTCATCATCATTCTTCTGTCCAGCTGGCTTCAGGTTCACCTGACTGGGAGGGGATTTTGAGAAGTTAGGGTCTTATATTCAGAGTATCCTGTATATTGTATAGTATATTGAAGCCTGGATCCTTTCTGGTTTTGTTCGTGGTGAGCAAACTCGCAGTGTCACAAGTTCATGCCGAGTGCCTCGGGTCATACAGCCACCAGAAAGCCCCTCATATCTCATTTAGGTTTCTTCAAACACAGCTAGCCTTCGAGCCCTGCTGCAGAGCTTGCGTCACGCTCATTTGTGTCCCGTGATATTTTTAGCTTAATTGGTCAACATTAAAATAAAGCTACAGAGGTAATGTGCAAACTGCCTCTAACCAAAATAGAAAAAGGCCCCAGTGTACAAACAAATCCTTACTTGGCAGCTTTATTAAATATTACCCATGAGAGCCAGATTGAGCTGAGTAGTACACAGTGTTGTATGACATCCTTTTTTTTGGGGGGGGGGGGGGGGGGGGATTTTTTTTTTTTTTTTTTGTCCTTTTTTGGGAAAAAAAAAAAAAAAAAGAAAAAAAAGACCACC
>VURO01021848.1:3141-35241 GCA_015108175.1 Pelvicachromis taeniatus
TGGTTTATTTTTACTGAGGCAGAAAAACATTTTCAGGATTCGACCCCTACTGTTGTGATATTTGATCTATATCATTTGTTCCATATTTCTCGGGTGTAGTAAAGTGTGTTGCATTGTGCGAGACTAAAAATTGATAATAAATGAACAGGATATATCTCTGTGTCAGTGGCGAGATGTCTCTTCAGTTTGAATTCATCAGTGCACACTGGCATCCAATTTAGCAGCAAACAGAATAATGTGGATGTTATAATAAGAGTTCGTGTAAGCATGTTTTACTTGAGAGACAATAAAAATGTAATAAACCATAAAGTATGGACAGGTAAACAGCTGATTTTAAGTCTATAACTAGTTGTATAACATTTGGTCCCATTTAGTCAAAACAACATTATTAATGGGGAATTTTGTTTGCTTTTGTTTGCTTTTGGTCACCAAGCCATTTCAAAGTCAGCATTACAGTAGCCTTCCATTATAAGTCTGCACTGTATCCAAGAAGGTGAACTCAGTAATGGTGAAAGAGACTGATAGAAATAGACCTGAATGAAAGCCGAGTCCAGCAATGTGGTGCAATGACATTTGATTTCCAGCAGGAGGCACAATCATTTCAAGCTGTGCCTGCTACGGCTGCAGTTCAATGTACATGCTCTGCAGCTGTGTTTTAAAATGAGGCACCACTTGGCATTTAGGAAAAAAAGGCAGAACTTTGATTTTGAGACCTTTGATGGCGAGAAAGAGCCGACATTCCTCTGTTGTGTGCGTTCAGCTCAGAAGTACGATGTGGGAAACTGCTTTGGAAAGACAGCACTGTGTTCAGTGATTTATGTCTGCTTAAATATCATTCATTCAGAGAGACTGCAGATGAAAATGCTATGCATCTCTGATCTTCACAGTACCCAAATCTGATCTATATTGAGGTTGACCATAACTAGGCAAATAGGACTGGGCAGCCTTCGGCACAGAGCAGTGGCACATCAGTAAAGCAAATGGGCCTGGGATGCATCAGTGACTGTCTCAGAGACTGCAGCTGACCTATCTCTTCAGATTACCCAGAAAATGTACTTGTCGTCTGATTATTGGACTGGAAAATTAATGTACCATTTCCATCTACCTCATAGGAAACGTCCCCTTCAAAGACACAGCAAACAATATACTGTAGATACGACACCTAATTCTGAGGCTTTCAGTCTCTTTTGGTGCCACATTTGCAGCCTGATAGTGTCGAAATCTGTACTGTGCTGGTATTATGACATTGTCTTGTTTCATTGTATTGTCCTGCACACTGTTTATAGTTTCTTATTAATATGGCACTTAACTCTGATCTTGAACTGCTTACTGACTGAGTAATGCAACTCGTGTACCAGGGGAGTTGAAGCGGAACCAAATCCAACATGAAGCAAATACATTTTGAATTAAAATGACTTCAATAGCCATATTCAAAAGCAGATAATCTGACAACTCCCACTCTGAAAAATATATAGTGGGGAATCATGGATTAACAAATGCCAAATGATTCATGTTTTTAAACATATCATTGTGGGGAAAAAAAAGTTGATGTATCACATTTTCCACTTGGGGCTGAGTTTTAAACACCGTCTGAATCCAAACTGTGCACCCAGACGACCACACGCAGACATGATACAGGGATGATTCATCCTCCCTGGGGTGTTGCAATAATGGTCCATTATTCACATGGCTGAGAACGATGGTGAAGGTGGAAGCACACTGGTGTTGGGGGAGTCAGTATGTTAGTGACCTTTGTTGGGGAATGAGCTCCATATTGACCCCAGATGCGTTCGAGCTGCTCACTGTGGAAAAATGAGTGCACTATTTATCTGTCCCACTCAACAGTAACACAAAGGACACTATAATGGAGATCGCTTTTGTCCATTATTGCCTCTGTGTTAACCATTTTGAAACAAATTCAAATTAACTTAGCTTAAAAATGTGTGTAGCAGACAGAATCAAGAAAATCAAATCCCTTTTTATTGAGTTTCAGCCCATAAATGACAAACTCCAAGTGCTGGCTCACTAAACTGTAATACCAGCAGTGCCTGTGGGGAACCAGAATAGAAAAGCCAAAGACCAACTCTGGAGCAAATGTGTTTAAGAGGGTTTAAAAAAAAAAAAAAAGTGTTAGGCCTCAACTGTCGAGAAAGCACTTGGTGACAATAGAAAGGTCCAGTCCAGTCAGGAAAGGAAAATTGAATGCAGACTAGAACGGGCAACCATCCAGGATCAGAGGACTGCAGCAAACCCTGTGTGCATTAGAGAATGTACTTGCCAACACACAGTTTCCATAAAGCTGTGAAATGTTTTAAAAATTAGAAAACTGCACTCACTTTCACACATACCAAGCTTTTAACTGTGGAAATGGTGAGCAAACTAAGCCAAGGTTTAATCCCACAATATATAGTAAGGCAAAGATAGCAACATATTCAGCATTTAGAAAGGACCCAAAGGTCCCAAAGAGGGGGGAAAAATTATTGTTTCCCACACTTATTGTCATAGTAAATCATGGTTAATCCAATAATGCAAACAGAAATACAAAAAAAAAGCCTTTTTATACAAGCACCTGTCCCCCAAAATGCCAGATATAAAACAGTCTAAATGGTTATCATGCTGTCTTTACATCAGCTTCCCGCTGTCTATCGATCATCCTCTCATTTTTTCCTTTGTGTATTTCTTTCACTCTTTCTCGCCATATCGCAAACAAACCAGCAGAGAATGTACATACACATCCTCCACACATACATCAAATCAGCAGCTATCACACTGACACACAAGGCAGCCCCATCACTGGGTCAGTGGAAGACGGTTGCCATGGCAGCACATCCCGAGCCATGTTGCCGCATGATCAGAAGGATGATGCTGCTGAACCAGCCCCCTTTCTCTGCTCTGCTCTAGCAGTAATAAAGGAAGACATAATCACAAGACAACGGAAAGAGATAAACATCATCTCTATGAACCAACTTTAATAATATTGTGTTATTTGTGAGGTTACGATGTTCGATAAATTTGCCAATTTGCTAATAAAACCACTTTATGTACTATTCATCCAAGTCAAATCTGTGCCTAAAAAGATATTGTACTGCACATCAAATGCCATAATACAGTTAGAACATTATAAATACATATTATATGCTTAAAAAACTGTATAGCATACATTTATAATACATGATATTTGCAAACAGCTGTAACACTGCTGTAAATTCTTATGATCTATAGAAATAAACACTTTTTAGAGTCGTATGATTATTATCAGCAATAGCTTAAAGCAGGGAAAATAAATGAATCAGAGAAATAACAGTTTCCTGTGTCTGTTACAACTTTAAAGCACTGAATACCTAAGAGCTTACTGCTTTGGTTTAGTAACTGCCTTCAGTGAAAAAGCTGTACATACCATAACATCAACCAGCAGACAGATCAAAATGAATCTGGTTGACCGAGTTATGACTACAAATGATGGCTGTGTCTGCTGGATGATGTTTTTGCCACACTGTATTTGATGTATTGATTTTTATTTTAATGTGTTTACAGCCTACTTGTCTATTCCTGAAAAAATAGCTAATATGGCCAACAGTATTTGTGTAAGAGCAACAAATAGTAACTTGCACTTAATGATAAAAGTCAAACCAGTTTTTCAAAAGCATTATTTTTATGCAAGCACTAATTTCATCTTGGGAGAATTAGTCTCCTAGCCAATGAAAAGCTTATGGGTCTGTTTTATTAGAGGTGAGGAAAGGCATAAAAACCTTTCCTCGTCAAGACCAAAAGCAAAAACAACCCGCCCCCAGGTGATCTCAGATTCTGGTGGTTATCAGTAGCCCATTATTGAATTTAAGTGCCCTTTGCTCTACTGTAAGAAAAAAAAGAACGCAGTCGCAATGTTAAAACATATTTGCGTTTCTCATCTTCCAGTTTAAGGTTCTCAAACTGTTAACCTTCTGAGAAAATAAAAAAATGAGGGTGTATTCATCCCATTAGGTAATTTCTTCAGTGAGCATCTGTATTAGACATGGAAAGCTTGCTTACATGAATGCTTACATACACTACAGCTGAATGTCTGTAAAACATCAACCATAACTGACTCAACACCACTAAGAAAAAAAAAAAAAATCACACTGAATGCTGAGCAGGAGTCATAATGTAAATTCCAGATACAGAAAAGCCACCATCAATATAATGTGATTACTGGTCCACTCATAAACCAGCCTCTCAAAATATGGCTTTTAACGGGATGATATCATATAAGTGATGGTTAAAAACTGGCAATATGGTGTGAAGAACGCAGCCACAGGAAACATTTATGATTCCTGACGTGGTCAAGCTTAAATAAGAAGCCAGCTCAACACACTAATGTAAGCTGAAACACGGCAACTCACTTCCTGAGCAGTGCTGGTGAAATGAGAAAAACAAAAGCTCTTGTAAGCTTCACTGCCAGCCAACATGTCAAGCAGACATCGAGTCTACTCAGGGCAAAATGGAAAATGATGTACAATTTTGTTATTACACTGTATGTAATTATGGCAATTTTAGTTGTAACTGAACGTAAACACATCCTTTTAGTACAAAACAGTCAAGAAGAAAACTTGGATAAATGGGAAACGGACTGGTACTTCTATACCTCTACTAAATTTTGAGCACTCAAAATGCTTTCTGCTGTAAGTCTCATTCACGCAATCACACAAACATTCATACAGTGCTTTTATCTATACCTAATGGACAAGAGGAGGTGAAGACAAGATCTAAGTGCTTTCAGGATTGCCATCTTAGTGTTTTGAAACCAGATGCGTCGAGTGAGGGTGAATTTGGCTAAGAAACACAGAGAGAATGTGAGTCCATATGGTAGTAACTTCAAAATCACAAGGTAGGGCCTGTATAAAGCTTAACCTGCTTGATGGTTCTTTATGACCATAATTTATTTTAAAAATTACCTCACGATGTTTTAAACAACACATGAAACTATTAACTGAGACCACAAAGCAAGGAAGCCGAGGATGATTAGAAGATATGCTTCACTTTTCCAACCTGTAAGTCATGTCCACCTTTACATAAAGGTGGACATAAATCCTACACCACTACATGGCCAGTGCTAAATCACAGAGACAAAGTAACGAGCTAATGAAGAAAGTTGTACAAAACTCAAACATACAATGAACTGAATAATCAGGCTCCATCTCATCTTAAAGACCTCATAGCACTTGTGGTTTCAGGCCTCTCTTCTGTGGAACCAGCTCCCAATTTGGATTTGAGAAACATCCTCTCCCAAAGCTGCTGGGGGCTTTCCAGGATGCTCTGAGTGTTTCTTCTTCTCTCACCTTTTTCCTCTCATGTGTTTATACCCCATTCTGTATTAAATCATTAGTTATTATTAGTCTCTTGCTCCCCTCATCACCAACAGCTCATGGCAAGTGGCTGCCACTCCCTGCAATGGGAATGGTTTTGCTGGAGGTTTGTTCCTGTTAAAAGGGTGTTTTTCTTTCCCACTGTCACCAGCTGCTTACTAATAGCGAGACACCTGACTGTTTGTATTTTCTCTGTATTCGTTTAGGGTCTTTACAATGCAGAATAAAGAACTCTGAGGTGATTGTTGTTGCGATTTGGTGCTATATAAATAAATTAAATTGAAGTTAACTGGACTGAGTGAGCTGGAGATGGTGGACTTCATTGTTCTTATATGGCTCAGAAATTGAATAATGCTATTCCATCTCCTTTGTATTAGTAATTTGACAAATAAAAAGATGGATTAGATCACAGCAAAATCTGCCAGATTGTCTTTGTTCCACAGAGTTCATCAGTGTAAAAAAAATGATTATGAAGTATTAAAAAGGTAATATTTCATTAACTGTGGCTTAAGATTTGAATGGTGACAAATGGAAGCAGCAGAATCGTACCTGTATATCCCCAGATCATCTTTCTTGTCTTTAGAGAGGGTATATATCCTTTCTTTGTAATTAAATTAGGACAAACCAGCTCATGATTAGATTACATGTTGCAGCTTTCCCTCAGACTTCTCCTGTCTGAGGAAGGCTTGAGCTGATGAGGAGACTGAGTTATGTATCAGGTTTTTGATGGTGAAGACACACTGTAGCAGTGATTACCGTCTTTGTGAACATCTTATGTAAGCAGTGCTCCCTGGTGTGGATTAATCAATATCCATTATGCTTTGACCTGCAGTGCTGCAGTACCATTACACTAGTTAGTCTTAACAACATGCCTTTTATTATCATTTTTAAACAGTTGACTCAGTTGTCCATTTCTAGACCATTTCTCTTGAGCTTTCTTTTCTCTTGAGATATTGTTTTATACATGATCTAACTATTACCGGTACATACTACAACTGCATTAGGGATTTGACATTCTGAATGTGCCATTCATATTTAACTGATTATATGGGTGGTTGTTTCAGATCAATACGTTTTATGAAAATGTAAAACTGGGGCCTTACTGAAAGGGAGCAGAAACGACACCTCTCCTTACAGTCGATTTTCAGCGGGTTTCCATGGTTACACAGGAGGAGCCTGATCTATTTTCGAGAGCTGGTAGCTTCTCAATGAGCTGAACTGTAAGTGTGTGACAGAGGATGTGGAGTAAACGCAAATGTATCACAGAGATTACTGTAAAAAAAAATTAATAAATAAATTAGAGCATGTGCTGCAGTGCCTGCTTCAGAAAGTGGATTAACTTGTTATCTACATCAAAGGGTGTTGGTATGTTTCTGTAGCACAATTCATTGTTGATGTAGCGCACTAGCACCCCATTATTCCTGCAGGAGAGTCATGTTCGAGCCAACAAACTAAAAGAATTTCAACCTTCCAACTGCAGTATAAGCATGAAAGTTATTCAAGGTCAGAGAGAAAACGGCACACAATATTTCTATATCCTGGTATGTTTTGTAGACTGAGTGACCTGTTATTACATTTAATAATGAGGCATATCCACAGCATGCTTTCTGTATAAATGGTACAAATGCTCTATAGGGACCCGTTTTTCTCATCAAGAGTTCTTTCAGTCACCTTGAAAGCACGTCTAGGGATTGCTGACTATATTGGCCTAATGCAGAGAGCATGATGAGGCATTCTAAAAGTAGTGTTACGTAAAATGATTAGCATCTTTGCTGCCTGTGGTGTCAAAAAGCAGAGGTGAGGCTCTCTGCTCACCTCTTTAATGAATTTAAACACTCCAGCAGAGCTACTGCAGCAAGAAACAAGGAGAAATGCAGGGCACATTTAAATGGATTTTTAGTGCATGGATGTTACTGTGAGGAATGGACCCATTTGACATAATCCCTGTTTAATCCTGACCTTATCAGCCTTCTGCTGTTTGATCTTTGTCACCTCTCTCCTTGAAATAAACCAAATCTTTACTTGTGAAGCTAGTTCTCCATGTTAATTTCATTTCATTTAGCCCTGTTCTAGTTTGCATTTATTCCTTCTGTGCTCTAATTTCTACTCATCTAAAATGTGCCTCACCTCCTCTCGTTTCTTTAGTGCACATAGTAAGAACGTGACCTGGCATGCCGGGCCTTTGGAGTGCTCCAGAGAGCTTAAGTCCCACTGCATGTGAAACAGTGATAAAGCTGCTACACTGGAGAAGTGTCCTGGATTCTTCCCCCTCTCTCTCACACTTACTGTCAGCTGTCAAGTTGTGAGAGGGAATTAGATAAAGACATGCAAAGAACGTGCGATGAGGGAATCACGGAAGAAGGAAAGTAAGTGAGAAGATGAGCAAAAAAACTGCACAGGTGCAGCTTTCTACATATGTCGTCAGAGCTATTTAGTGCATCTGTACATACTGTGTATCTTTTCAAGATCCCAACACTGTTAACATCTGCCTGAAATGAGGGAGTCTTTACTGTGTAACTGAGAAAGCCCCACATAACTTCTCTCCTCAGTGAAAAAGTTAAAAGAAGCTTTCTACACGGTCAGCAAAAACAGGCTCAGACAACGTGTAGGGCAGTTTGAGAAGTCCTTACAGAGATTGCTGATGAAAGCTCTTTGATAAGCCTGCCAAGCAACATCAGGCTCTAGCAACAAAGAGAAATTCATGATGTCAACATGAAAAGTTTCCTTCGTGAAAGTTTTTTTTTTCAACCAGCAAAATATGTACCCATTTAAAATTGAGTCCTGACACTATGAGGTAATGTCCAGCATTTCAAGAAGAGTGCCTGCTCATTAAAATGCAGCTGAGCATATTATTGACCTTTTTGAAATCAAAAGATGGAGGACAAACCGGTATGCACCATCTGCAGCAAACAATGGCTTCATGTTCTCTTTTTCAAATACTCTTACCCATTAGCCAGGTTTTCGTCATCATCGTCTGGCAGGCTCTTTCCTAGAAGGTCAGTGTCACTCAGGTAACCAGACTTCAGATCGGGATCATCAACATCAAGACTTTCTATGAGCTCAATACGAGACGTGCTGAGTCGACTGGAGCAGCGAGCAGGCATTGTATGGGCTGTGTACTGGGAACCGGTCTTACTTCCCTGGTATCCGCCACCTGTGGCGGATGGGGCATCGCCAGCTTGAAGACGAGGGCTGGACTGGCCGTGACGCCAGGAAAGAGGTGATGAGCGGTTGGATAGGCTGGATATGCTGCGAGCGTTGGTTTCATCGCTGTCGTAACCCACATTACTGCTGTCCAGACAACTAGAAAGACACACAGGGAGAGGGTCAGGGTGGTTTACAAACATGTTCAAAGTGATTGGTTAACAGTCTTGTCCCGAAAGAAACATAAAAGAAAGACTCCAGATGTGCACAGCACACCCAGAAAACTTCTCTCTTTTCTCTCAGAGTTTCCATTCAAAGAAACCAACAGTGACATTCAGTTGCTCTTGACCTAGATCCACCAGTTGTATTGTATCAAGATCAGGGAGTAAAACTAAAAAAGATGCAGCTTAGAACCAACAAGACTAAAAGATGGATACATTGATATCTCTGTGTTGCATTGTATATAGCATTTCTCTCTCTGACTCTCCATTTCTTCAATATGCTACATTTGTGTAAGAGGCAGTATTCCCAGTTAGCAAGGACTTTGCGTTTCAGGACCAGACACAGAAAATATTAATTTAAAAAATACCTACAAGTCCTAGTACGTCTCTTGTTGTTATTTTGTAAAGTGTATTTTCTCTGCTGTAAGTGGGTCATAATTAGAAACGTCCTCCAAATGGCTCGGAGCGTCTACTGTGTCTGTCGATTACATAACTAGATGGACCGAGTCACCCAAATAAATATTGCAGTGCCAACGACCATGCAAGTATTTTTATCCATTGTTCATGGATAATTCATCAACTTGAAGACTGAGAATTTCTGCATTTGTCAGTGACTTTAAATTACTATGATGATGAAAATTACAGGATGTTCCTGCAAGCAGCCATAAACAAAGTCTCAGGTCAGTCATTGATTAACTGAAGGCCCTTTGATAGCTGCCTAAGAAGAATTTAGTGTGCAGTCACACAAATAGGTATTTACTACAATCACAACTCTTTGTTAAACAACATGTTTCATAAAGGTTGAGCAAAGCAATTACATTAAAACTAAATGCTTCAAATCAGCACTTCTCAACTTTCTGGTACAAAAACAGCCATTTGTATACAAGATTAAGATATTAGGCCAAACAGCCTCTTTAAACATCAAACAGACAGAACAGCATCGCCCCATGATAGTTTGGACAGACGCTGGATGGAAATGGACGGAAAGAACTGAAAACATTAGTATTAAACCTTTCAATATCTGTTAGTCTGTAACGCTGTCAGTTATTTTGCAGGTAGTTTATAATAGTTTGTAACCAGTGTCATGATGCACATGTGATTGTTAAAGATAAGACATAAGACAACAGAGGATTTTAAAACGGTGTTAAAATTACGTAAGAAGGAGGAAGGTAAGAAAATGGGAAAGAGATTTTTTTGAAACATAAATAGAAATGGAGCACACAAGGCAAAAACAGATCAACATATCAATAATGTTGAGGTCTGGACTCTGGACGCTAGTCCATGACTGTATCTTTCTATTTAGGTATGCTTTTATTTTAAGGACAGTGTGTTTAGGATCAATGATATGTTGAAAAATGAAGCAATTTCTAATCAGATGCTTTCCAGATGACATTGGATCAAAATCTGGTACTTGATAAGACCATCTTTGGGTGACGTGCAGCACCAAACCATGACACAAGCTCCACTATGTGTTACAGTTATCTGTAGACACTGACTGTTTTATTTCTCTGCTGACCTCTTCCGTACATAACGACAATGATTTGAACTAAAATTTTCACATTTGGATTCATCACTCCATATGGCCTGTGCCACTGATTTTCAGTCCAGTGTGTGTGTAATTCTGATGCCTCAGCCTTTTCTCATCGTTTCCCTTCCTGAAAATTCACTTGAGAAGATTTTTGGTAACGCTTGGCAAACACTCGCTGGATCAAGTCTTATCTGTGTGTTTTTTTTTCCCAATTTCTTAAGGACATGACTGTCACACCATGCAGATATATGCCATCAAGGATTGCCTTCTTGGTGCAATAATACAATTTTATGTTATCTTTGGCATTTTTTTCATATTCAAGTATATCCAACTAAAGGGATTAATAAAACATTCTTCTGAAAATTGTCAGGTACAAAAGCAGTCAATGTCCAAACGAAGGTTTTACAAGGCCTGGAGAACTATATCTCAAGACCACTTAAAAAAATTCCATGAACATCTGGCTCCATGGAAGCAAACTATAAATAGATGAGGTATGATTCAAGACTATTGCACAATATTGGACATCCAAACTTTAATATCCAATATGAAAATAAGACCTGTGCTGTATCTTGCTGGATCACAGTTGCTGAAACAAATTAACATTGAGGATCTTACACTTTAAGAGCCAAAGACAGGGAATCCTAAAATGAAGTCATGACCATGAAACAAAGCTGGGCCTTCTAAGATGGATGAAAGGCAGAATGGCAACACTGTAAGCAGCCACACTACAACTGTTTACACATGATTGTGTTATGTATCAATCCAGCAGGGTCTAAGTGTGTTTTCCTTCCATTTAAACTGACTTTAAAATGGATTTATCTCATAATTTTATCAACATATGTATGTATGTATGTATGTATTTTACTTACCTATGGCTCATCTGGGAGCCTCGAAGACTTGACATTGTATCTTCTAAATTCTGGCGTAGGTCAAGGACATTCTGCACAGTCCGCTTCCTCTGGGACTCAGGGTCTGTGGGTCAATGATGCAGAAGCAAAGGTTATAAAACATTTAGAAGGTCACAATAAAAGCCACACACATGGTGTTCTGTGCTGTTTTTTAATGCTTAATCATCTCCACATGCATGTTCTTCCTTTTATTATTTGTATTTGGTCTATTGTGACCTGTATCCTCTGTGTAAGAACACCCCCCATGCATGTTCACATCATTAGGCAGACAAATGTTCCTCCATAGGCAGTTTCACCATGGCAACCCTGCTCTACCCCCTGCTGAACTGAGTTGGTACAGCCTAAAAATGCACCACTGGAAGGCTGCCATTGACTTAGACCTGCCACCAGGGGGATTCATGACACAACAGGATCGGTTTTATTTTCTTTCTAGAGATTTTCTGATCTGCTGAGCATTCCCTCAGAGTCACTCGGTTCAAGTAATACAGCTAACTATAGGCTGAACTGCAGCCAGAACAGTTTCAGTGAAGGTCAGCTTATTTGGACCATACACTGTGCACTGCAAAATATAAAGTAAGTTGGGTTTCACCATGTCAAATCAATATTACAGTACAATCCGGAGCGCTGTTGTGGTAGCTATAACAAACAAGAGAAACCCCCTGTCACATAAATGCAGGAATTTGGGATTTTCCCCAGCAAGATTGAGGCAAAAGCCCTCAGGCAGAAAGAAATTAATATTCACTGTATTAACTGCAAAAGCTGAAGCAGAGGCAGGGATGTCAGGGGACCAAAAGTCATATCATATGCTCTTCTCATAAGTAGATATTGAACTAAATCAGCAGAGCATACAGAGAGTGAATTCTAAGCTTCAAAATCAAATGCTCTATTGTGATTTTTGCAAGTGAATCTAAAGCCTTGTTTACTCTGCTACTCGGAAAAAACTGTTTGCTTTCTAAATGGGGTGTACTTCAGGGTACTAGAATATACAGTAGCTACATATGTTATCTGCAAAATTAAAAAAATATCGACAACTAATTTATGAGCATGTGAGAGCTGGACCAGAATGAAATATTGATTTCAACTTCAGTGCTATTCTGACAGAAAACTGTCTGGCTCTGGTAGCTTTTTTGAGTAAAGATTGCAGTGCAGCTGGAATGCTACAGTGCACACCACAGCTAAAATCAGCCAGGAATTCACTCCATTGTTCCCCATATAAAAGATACTCAGCAGTTTTTGCTTTTGCCAAAAGAAAATAAAAAATTTTGGACACTTTTGGACACTCATTATTTTGCATTTTATCTCATGAATGTAATAATCTTCTTGCACAACTGCTAATCATTGAGTGTTTGCAATCTAAAACGTTGCTTTAAGAGATTCCTAGAAGACATGACATGAATTTCAAATAAAAATGGTATATAGTCAACGTAGTGTGCTGTAAAATGCACCACCCCGTTCTTCAGTGCTTTATCTGTTTGTAGTCTACTGGCCTGGCTCTAAACAATATACACTGGTGAAGGCACATGCGTCATGTGACCCCCAAATAGTTTTAATTTATTTGATATTATCAGAAAGAAGATTAATATCTTGAAATTGCAATGCTAACACAAATATGTCCCTAATATGAGATCAACAGAGGTGTCCACTGAGCAATAAATCTTTTTGTCATACTGCATTCTTATTCAGTCTTCTCATTTCCTTTGTGATTAATTCTGGGGGATACTCTTCACCGGGAATGCAAGACACAAAGCGCCCATGTGAATCACATCTGCTGTGAGTATTAGATGAATGTGCTGTGTTCTTGTTTAGCAGTGCTGTGGTACCCTGCATTGCAGTTGCATGGAGGAAGGAAGACTCAGACAGAATACTGAAGCAGATCTGAAACGGGGAAGTCCTATGAATGATGCAACACCTCAGGAAATGCTCCATATACTCACAATGTAGGAAAAGGTAAAAGCTTGGAAAGACTCGTTCTAAAATAGCCTAGAGGTCCTTAGTAATTAACCTTAAAAACACTGATAGATTAAAATGAAAGGAACTGCATGTTGCACCGAGTCACCAAGAAGTACCACAGCAGGGACTTGCAACCTTTATTTGATTGCTACATTTCACTTTTAGGCCTGTTTTGTGGGTTAAATTTCACATGGAAATATAAGAACTTGACAGAAAGAGGGAAAATACGTTTTTGCTTTAGGGCAAAAAGGAAGAGCAGGATCTTTTTGCAGCTCACATGAACCTTCTTATTTCAGAGGCAGTAGTAGATGACAACTGGAAAATATTTATCTTTCTAAGAAAAGATGTGAACTGTGACTAATGGTACAAAAGGGGGTTAACAATCACTGTTAAACAATCCATCTTTGTGGAGCGGTAAAAATACATATGACCATTTAATCTCTAGTTCCTACAATTTTAATATATTGTGTAAGAGGAGGTGTCTTTGTTTCTGTGGACAGATGCAAGGATGCAAACGGTTACAAACTCGAGCAATAAATAGGATGGATACTGTGTCACAAGACGGCTGATCAATTTGTTTCACTAACTCATCTAGAGGGTATAGCAGCTGAAGCAGTTTGTCTTGAAAGAGCAACTTTAATCTCGAAATGTCAAATTTATTCTCAAAATGATCAAAACAATTTAGATTTTTCTTACTGTGGCCCCAATACTCCTTTCTAAATATGGCATAACAAACGTTTCCAACTATGACACTGGAAATACTATCTTAAAAGAAGTAACATGAGAATGATAAAAAGTTACTCTTCTCATAACCTGTGTAAAAGTGAACTTCTCTGACTTTATAGCTTCAACAAAAAGGCAAACGTGACCACAATATTTTCCACTGTGATAGATATAAACTACGGCTTCATTCTGAAGATCTGGCATGACAGATTCCAATTATGACAAAATGAGATGTGTTCATCTCCATGTTGTCTAGGGTACATGGGTGTTATCAGATGTTTTTCTATCTGTACTACTCTACTACTTTGTGGACTTCTTTGGGCTTTATTTGAAAATAATGTAATGCAACTGATTTTCAATTTATTCCTACTTTATTCCAAATTCTGCTTCTCTGTGAAGCTATTCTAGATCTTAGGATGGAGATTTTTTTTTTATGTATCAATGTACATTAAAACCTTGCCTTGTGATGAGGAAGTGGTATGTACAGTAATGTTCCAGTGTACTGCACAAACATAAATGGTTAAATGAATAAATTACCCTATTAACTAAGATGACCATTCTTGCCCTATTGGAAAACAAAGAGACCCACTATACTCATAAATAAATGCATCCTTTCATGGAGCTCATAACAACCGATGCTGCTGATGCAGAGCACAGAATTAAGCATTAACCAGGCCTTGAATGTACTGCAGACATGAAAAAATACAACCAATTTGCAGTAACAGGCATGTTCACTGTAAAGGTTCTATAAACTGATAAAACATAACATTCTGTTTTAATATACTCTGACACTGCTGTCTTCAACACAAAACAGCCACATTACTACTATAACATGAAAACAGTATTTCTCAATTTCTTCCTTATTAATTGTTCTTCAATGCTGCAAAGTTTTTCCATGTTTCCACATTTCCTGTTTCTGGGAGGCTATTTTTCTTTACACAGTTCATTAAAATGAGCAACGTTTTCAAAAATAATGTCTTCTATTATTATTATTGAGCAAGAGGAATACAGATCTATCACCCTTTAATATTGAGCTGCAAATTTAAAGCTAATAAAGCAGATATGGGTGTGGTGTCGAACCTCCAGAACTCTTAGCAATTTTGGTTGTGGCTCCACAGTTAATTACACAAAAGGGATTCGAGCAGCTGACATCTATAATATCCAGCACAGTATAAAGTTCCCACTGGTCTCTGCAGTATGTAAGTGTAACCAGTATGAATGATAAATGTCCACGTACTAATGAGGTGTGGATAACAGATCAAATCATCACAGACGTGCTCATTAAGATGCAACGGCAAACATGATGATGTTGAGTTGAATGGAAGAAGACACGCTTGCTTGTCTATCAATGTATTTAAGGGCAAAGATTAACACTTGTGAAAGACATACACTACAACGTAATATTTTATACATCTCACTAGATTAGATTCGATGTCCACTCCATCCAAATTAGATTATAATTAGTTACAGAGCAAATCTGCAATTAAACACAAAGGTATCTATTTAGAAAGAATCATAAGAATCATAATCACCATTATATTACGATCAACACCTGTATTAATCTTAAAAGCTTTCCCAATACAAAACCTGACCTACACCTCCACAGACAAAGCCATTTTCTTTGCCATTTGCAGTGTAGTAATACACTGGGTATAAGCCGTCTGTCAGTGCTCTGCAGATGAATGAAGCTGGGAGGAGGCTAAATGTGTGTCTCTGTGCCTAAAAGAAACTTAATATGGCATGCTGGTATTCCCATTTCTGATTTTTGGAAGCATATGTTGAGAAGCTGATGGACCCTCGAGTGCATCTGCACATGTTGCCACAAATGAGAGTCTTTCGGAAGGAGATCAGCCTGTTGGTAATAATCCACAACCCCCCCGGGCCTAATGCAATCAGGCAGCAATGTTATGACTGCAAGCAGAAATATTTCACACAATCAAAACCAAAGCACAAAAACCTGAGTAACATTCTAGAGGAATAAGAATCGTTTCAGCTTCATGTTAAAATTCTAAACTGTGTTTGTATTCAATAAAATAAGAGCAGCACGCTTTGCAAGCATGAAGATGTCTTTGTGCTCCCCCCCCCACACACACACACACAGTTGGTGAGCTGTGTAAAATCCGTTCAGGGGAAATGTGGATCAGGAGTAGCAAGCAGGTGCCGTGTGGTGGCTGTTTCAAAGGGGGGCGTGTTGCAGATTTGCTTCATAGCACATCATATTTTAGAAGCCCATGGGTGGTAAAGGCATTAAGGCTTCTCTGCTGTACTCACCTAACATCTGACTGAAGAGAAGCTGCTCCAGGTCACCCAGAACTGTCACCACCAGCTCTGGGTCCACTTTCAGGAAAGGTTTGTCTGCCCCTTCCTCTCCTTGACCTTTGGCACTGCATTCCCCTCCAGCTCCGGCTCCAGGTTTCTTTGCATTGGCCTTTGCTTTGCTGGACAGGATCTCATCATCTGATTTTCCATCCTCAGGTGCTTTGCTCAAAGGCTTCACTTCAGCGTAAGGACCACGAGGTATGCGGCTCTGCTTGTTCAGGGCAGAGGGAGCAGCCAGAGGGCTAAAGGGCTTGGGTTTGCCTTGGAACAGTGAGTGTTCAGATTTGGATAGGTTTCGGGAGAGAGGGGCACCCCCTCCAGCACTGCTGCCACCCCCTGCTGTCTTTGGCTTGCCCGTCTTGATCTGCCCTGCTCCAGGCTTGGCCATGTCATCACACCACTTTGGCTCATAAAGGTGTAACTTCTTCTCGGCGTCAGTGAGCACAGCCAGGTTTGTCATAGACCTCTGCTTGCGAAGATTTGAGGGCACTGGTATCCTGCCCTCAGAGCTACCTGCCCGGTAAACCTTTAGTTCTCCCCTCTGTGTGCTCTGGGGCACTCCAGACTTGGCCCTTTTAGCTGCCATGCCAACTCCTTTGCCATCTGCTTGGCCGTATGCCTTTGTGCTATCCGTCCTTTCCATCTTTAAATCTCCTTATCTGTCTTTCACACTATTTCCAAGCATTCCTCCTGCATGAGACCATATCAAAAAGCATCAGGAGGAAGAAAACGGGCTTCTACACTTCCTTCTCCTTGTGCAAAATCATATATAGAAATGGTCCCTTTAAAGCAATCCTGCAGCCTTCTCTTTCCTTCCTCTGTCTCCCTCTGTCTCCTTTTCTTCCTGACAGGCTGCTGCAGCTGCAGCTGTTGCAGTGCTGCCCAGGCGCTCCCTTTCTCTCCTTCCTTCCAGTCCTCCTTTCCTCTTTTTTCCACAGTCCTCCCTTCAGCACACCCTTCTGCCGCTGAACCGCGCAGCAGCAGAATGACAGCGGCGGAAGACGCAACAGCGCACCCTCCTCCCTTTGCTCTCTGCTGCCTCTCCCTCGCCTCCGCCTTCCCTCCCATCCTCCCTCCCTCGTTTTTCCTTCATTTAAAGACGCTTTGCTATGTCTCAGCAGAATATGTAAAATACAACAGAATGAGGAAAATAGATCATCTGTGGCTTTTTTTTAATAAACCAGCACAATTTTCCTCTAACACAACACGTTATCGCACCATCTCCTGTGGTTCCTTTGTTCTCCCCCTCCCCCTTCTTCACCTCCCAAGTCACTGTTCAATACTCTTAACGTGGTGCATGAATTGTCCAAGTGGAGGGGTTATTAATGTGTGACATGATAGCCATTTACATATGTAATTACATCCTGTAGCATAAATTAGGATGGCTGCCACATCGCCACAGATTGCAAAAAAAGAAGGAACCTGTTCTTCATCTACAGGATTTTTATTTCTTTAAGATATTTCTTTAAGTTGTTGATTTATGCCAAAAAAGATTAGTGGACCTTTAGTCACACTATATCAACAATAAGCACAAAGTCATTTAAACTTAATTTCAACAGACAAAATAAGGAAAAGTAACTTAATAGTTTTGTCCACTGCTTGAAAAAGAAAAAAAGGAAATATGACTTAAAATGCAGTGTATCTGCCAAAAGGGTGACTTCACTTTTGCAGACCGAGAGAGCAACAAGATGTGCCAGTGTAAGCAAGTAACACACCCAAAACCACACTTTGGAAATATCTTTAAGTCACTAGAAGATGCATTTAAACACACACACACACGCACATATGCAAACGTGCTTGCACGCACACACTTCAAATTGCAACTCCAGTCACATCATTTTGTGCAGGCTTTATTTGCTGACATATGAGTATAATCGTCATTCAGTATTAGACACAGCCGTCTCTGAAGAGGATTCAGGAGGCTCCGCAGAACTTCCATGCGGGGCTGCTCCATGGAAACTACTCGTTCGCAAATCCTGCACGTCTTCCACATCAGATATGTGCAATCACAGCTGCCAAAGAAACACTAAACTATGACAACGCCAACATGTTAATATGCAATCATTCTTAAAAGTTAGAAAAACATATTTTTAACTTAACCGGCACGACTAAAAAGACCACGCTACATGGAGCAAATCCACCGGATATGTTTGACCTGCTTGCTTAAGTGTCTAGAGAGTTCAACTCTAACTCTCACAATAGGCTGGCAACACACTCCAATGCCTTTTTTATTAGGCTTTCAGAGCACCTGGGGTGGCTCATGGACAAGCAACCCTGTTTGATCTAGTAATTAGCTTCTGGAACAATGTCAACTCTTGTTCTTCCTCATCACAAGATCCAAGCTTCCCTGCCTGACTTTTGATCACTGCCAGTGACATCACTCTTGTGATGCAGTGAATAACTGGTTTGTTAAGGGAGTGGGGATTTCATAATGAATCATAGGGTCACAAATTCCCACAAGCCTCCTATGCATAAAGATTGCATCAGACATTGACAAAATGAATACCTTCTATCAAATGATGTTGAAAATCCCTTAGTGGCCCGACTAATTCATTTGGTCCAGAGAGAAATATTTCAACATCAACTTTAGGCAAAAACAACACATTTAGAGTATGTATCCCATTAACTTTATCTATTTTTAAAAAATTGTCCAGACATTGTTATTCCACCTCAGAAGTAATGGTCCTTTCCAATTTTATTCTTTATTTCTTTAACTTATGGCATTGCTAATTATCTTAGCATGCTAAAACATAGAAACAAACATAACATCCAAGTGAAGTTTTGACTGGACTGATATGCACGCTTTTTGACTAGTTCAGGATTTATGGCATGTCATATGTTCATTTGCTTAGCTCTTTGGCAAAACAACGGGAAAGATTCTGGGAACGCAAGCCGCACAGATGCTGTGAACACATATTTGTGTGCCAGGCTCCAAAAAGCCAACAGAGACCTGGTGGTGCTATGTCTTTGTGCAGGTAGAATGCAGAAACATTTGCCATAATGAGGGGAAAAAATAATAATCCACAACAAAGATAAAATGTACAGATGCCAAACATTGGTTGTAGTGTACAGTTTTCATTGTTTTTAATGAATAATTTCGTTTTTTTAAATAATGACTTTTCAATAATTCCCTTGGTGGAAGCTAAGATAAAGGGCCAATTAACACCAGCAGCACAAACATGAATACATCAAATTACTGGAAGTCAGTAAGATGACAATATACACTGACAACATGTAAACTTCATCAGGGACTATCATGTTTAGAAAACTTTAAATTTAAACAGAATTTTTCTATATGTAGGGTTCAGGTGAAAAAATACTGAAGCTTAACCCCCAAGAGAGAGGAGGGTGGAGCTGAATCTTTAATTTGGTTTCTTTCACATGTGGGTCTGATTCACATCCTTAAGCAGGCCATATGTGAATGCAGGTGTGTGTGTGTGTGAGTGCGTGTGAGCGTGTGTATACACACACACACACACTTCTATGGCAGGACAGCTACACAGCTGTCTGTGATGCATTTCCCCTTTTCAACACATGTAATCATTTCTGGGGTGCTCAGCTGCTATGATGCAATGCACTGAGGAACATCAGGCAGACCAACACATGTGCATGAAGGGGAAAACCACAAAGAGTCACATGGACATTACTGGGCTTTCAGACAGAGTGTGAAAACAGACCTATTGCATTCTGAAAGTGTTTATTTGTATTGGTTTGCGCCATGCTGAGGTTGGAGAATATATTGACATTTTTTAAGCAGCAACCATCACTCCATCAACTAACAATTCCCTACATATTCCACTTACCCATGCCATTGCTATTTCCAGTTAATAAAATACAAATGTGTGTGCCTATAAAGAACACAACAGCTCTGATTTGGGAAAAATCAATGTTGCAAATTATCTAAAAAACAAGTGCCTTCCTGCTTCATATGTAAGAAAATAGGTGGGATAACATATATTATACTGAAATTGATATTGAAACGTATTCATTACAAGATATTGTCAAGAATCATATCCAACCATTTAAACAACAACCATACGGTCAGAGTCATTAGAAACCATTTGTCCAAAATGATTTGAACAGCCTATCTGCCATGTGACTTGACATAATGTGTGCATGTGTACCTTTTGCAGAGAGCTGTAGGTCGAAGCACAGAATTAAAAGCACATTGTGTTGAAGTCATATGGTAACTAATGCAAGACAAGAGTCTCTAAATACAGATGTAATGGAATCATTGTGTTAGCTGGAATGTGAGTAGCCTAAGGGATGAATAATTATGATTTTCTTTTCCTGAACAAAAGTCTACTGATGAGCTCAAGCTGCAAGAAACAATAGCAAAGGTTAAATGATATTGTCTACATTTTTTTAGTGTCTTTGATTTGCTGTTTGTAAAGCAGTGAGTCTTCCTATCTAGAAACCTTTCTATTTGAACAGTTGTTTCTGCTGAATGGAACCATCATTATTACGCATGTATTTCATCTTCCTGCTATGTAGCTGAAGACATATGACAGGTTACAAAGACACATCTCTGTGAATTTAAGCGTTCCCTAAGTCTTTCCACTGGGGAGAAGAGGAACTCCCAGACAGGAGGTGAAAGCTGATCCCATCAAACCACTCAGTCTCTCAGTCATGCATCTGTCCACCCTCGGCAGAGGACCACTCAGTTGCTGGTCTGGTCTCTCCCAGAGGAGGCTGCCTGAAGGCTCTCAACCCTCAAAGTGATTAAGATAATTAAGAAGTCAGTTAAAGGGTTTTCTAATAGCCCATGGTATTCATGTGAGGTCATTTTCAAAGTCTGTGTGATTTGGGTGATCCACACATAAACAACATAACTAATTCAAACTACTTGAATGCTAAATTTTGCTGACTCAAGCATTAATGAGGGCATCAGTGTCTGCTAATTTGAGTCAGTATGGCTTGCTGTGAGGCTGAATGTACTAGGTGCCCAACCAAGACTAAATCTGTGGTCCAGTTGTAGTTATTGATCTTCTGTATTTCATTCATGCCAGTAATACTCATACATGTCCAAGCCCAAGATGTCCCGATCTACTATATACATATAATTTAGGTTGGTCGCCAGGCAATGTGATGGCCTCATAATATGTCATATAAAGCAAACTGTAATATTCAAGTTTTTTGGCTATAAATGACGGGATTTTAACATGTTGAAAATAAAGCAACAGCCACACACAGAAAAAGATGTTTTTGTGGTGAAAGAAAAATGATATGATGCTTTTATAAGCTGTTACAGGTTCAAAAATGCTAAAAATTGGTAGGCAGTTGCTGAGCAATATAATGATCGTAATATCTACAAAAAAATAAGACCATAATATCATTTAGTGGATCTAAAAACTAGATGTTACTGTCATAAAATTTAAATTAAACAACGCTTTTATAAAGTGTTATAGGTCCATAAATGCCACAAATGGGCCATCTTAGCCCATTAGTAAGTGGTTGCTAGGCAACATGATCACATCATGCTATATCATGCAGGATTTATATATTTTGCGGACATAAATTAGTTGCTGTTATGAAATTAAGTATGATACCTTTATAAGTTGTTATAGATGCCTAAATTATTACAAACAGGTCATCTCAATCGGTTGCTAAGTGGTTGCTATGCAACATGATAACGTATTTGATATAAATAAGAACCTTCAGGGATCTAAAATGTACTGATGTGCCAAGTTTCAATGTTCAGCTCTTGATCGTGTAGGAGTTCACAGCGAGACAAAGACTTCATGTATGTAAGATACATAAATAAGCATGTAGCTGCAGCCATGCGATTCAACACTATAGTGTGTGTATGACACTTACAGCCCAAACAAGTTAAATTAGCTGATGCACTTCATTCTCTTTTCTAAATATTAGTAAAAAATAAAACATAATCACAATGTTCCATTCAAGAATTCAAGAGTTCAGGTACAATGGATTACATCATGGTGGGGTCCACGTTTTAAATGCTCGACACTGTTGCTTACACGTTCAGTTTTAGCTGTTTGTGTGTTCTTGTCTGAAAAGATTACCAGCGGTTTTCCATGTTTGACCAGTTTATTACTGTTAATGATCGTGACCGTTTTAAAAGAACTTGCTCCTTCTCCAACAAAGGTTAAAAACAATTTTTAATATTAAAATATAAAATATAGAGGCTCCTGTATAACAGCTTTACAACAGACATGTTTAAAGAATAATTTTGTTCTTTGATTCTGTTTATTTCTTTAAATTAATATTATTTACTTATAGAAGAGCATTAATGAAATAGTATCTCTCTCATTTGATTGAACAGATTTGTGACATTGGTTTCTGCTAATGATGAATCGTCTTCATTTGGAAGTGAATTCCTTAAAACAAGGAAATAGTGACCGTGCAAAATACTTTAACACACCGTGCCTGTTTATGTTCACACGTCAAGTTTGTATTACAGTGTCCAAGCAACAGGATGTGAGAGGCACAAGGCTGATGCAAAAAAATAACGTTCAACTTTTTATGTTCTACGCAGCACAGATGTAAAAGAAAAATGGAAATTTGATTATAATGGTACATCGGAGATGTCAAAAACATTGATAAACAATACTGCATTAACAGTGCTGTGTGATTTGAGAGAAGTACTCTATGCCAACAATCTGTTTTCCCACATGCACACAAAGAAAGAAGTGAAGTGCTTCAGGAAATCCTGATGAACATAACAGGTGGTACACGCAGTATAAAGATTTTGTTGCGAGTTGGCGGCAGTTTGGTGAGAACAACTGTCAAGCTGAACTGAGTCCAGTGTCAACAGTCAGCCATATAAAAGCATGGGTGTTACGCGATGCAATATAATACAAATGGAAAAAGTGTTTTTTTTTTTCTTGTTTTCCTTCTTTTTTGCATAAACTGCCTGACCCTCTTGGTTTTAATTAAAAAAAACAAAAGTTCATTTTTCAAAGAATTAAGTAGGTCCTTTGGGGATAACAGTACTAGAAACGATTTAAAAGAAGAAAAGTGAATTGATTTTAAGTCAAATACTGATTCAAATTTGTGGATTTCTTGCTCATAAAGTTTTGCTTCCAGAATTCACCCTTTTTTATCATTAATTATCAATCTCACTGGGTTATTTTGAGACCAATTTAAAAGTATGGGCAGCACATGTGAGTGTTTCATGTATTTTGAGGTGATTTGTTTCCCTTAACCAAATACCAAAGAGTAAAGAATTAACCATAAGAGAGAAATGGGATATCAGATAAAACATTAATGAGTTTTACCTTAAATTTGATGCCACTTCCACGAAAGAGTTGTTTATTTTTATTTTTTTATATTTATTTACTCACATGAATGAGAAAAATTTAACATTTCATATGACAAGAGCAAAGATCACAGAAACTCCAAAGTCTATGACCGCCCAAAGTTATTTGGTAATTCCTTAGAGGTGCAAGATCCCACATTAAGAACAAATGCTTTATAGAAACGGATGTGTCCAGTGTTCTCACACTAGAAAGACAAATGGAAAGAATTTCAAAAAGACTCACCTAGATCATCACAACAGACCTCCATGGAGTCAGAGGAGCAGTCACTCAGGTCATCCAGGGAGGTATCTGTATCCTCATGAATCTTAAACCTACAAAAAAAGAAACAAACCGGTCAAGTTGTAGTTTAAATCCATGTCTGTTCAGGCGTAGCTTTTGACCACTGAATACTGCATTCAAGAGAGTGAGAGTACATGCATAAACTAAGAGACATCAGGCAGCAGGGTTTTTTTGTTTTGTTTTTCTTTTAATAAGACCATGAATAATAAAAAGTATGAAACATTATGAGCATGCATTATATTCTTTGTCCTAGAAATAAACTGCAATCTATTGTATATCTTCCTATCTTAAAAGGTGAAACACTGCCCTCACCTGAATCTAAATGGAGCAACAGCAGCCATATTGACCTTTCCTGGCTCACTCCCTCTGCGTTGTAGGTTGAATGTGTAATGGGAAGACTTTGATTTGTTGAAAACCTCCCTGTCAGAAGCTTCCAGGTCATGGTTGGAGATGTTCCTCACTTCCTTTTGGAAGTTCACTATTCCAGCAGAAGATACCCCTGGTATCTCATTGCCATTTGCATTTTTACTATAAAGAAGACGTCCTCTTCCGTAGCCTACCTGAGGATTAGGTGGGCGGTGTCGCAAAGTGTTACCCTCTTGTGCATTGTCCACGCTCCTCTGACGATACTTTCCAAAGGTCCAGTTCTTGTTAGTGTTTCTTCTTAACTGAAGGTCTCTCAAAGCTTTCTGGGTTATTGTGTCGCTGCGGAGGTCTAGTGTATCTTTAGAGCGAGGAACTTCCCTCTTTGGTATCTGAGGGCTGCTGTAAGCGGAGCAGGTTCCACCAGTTCGTGCTGCAGCTGCTGGGCTTCTATGTGAATACATGCTAGTCTTTTGGTGCAGCAGGTTGTTCTTTAAAGCAGCACCTCTCAGCAGCTCTGCAGCGCCTGAAGAAGCAGACAGTGAAGAATATGTAGGTCGGCGTTTGACGCTGTGCTGATACTGCATTGTGGGATTAGGGAGGCCACTGTATTGCTCTTTGGGATCTGCCTTTGAGACCGACATCGTGCTTCGAGGTGACGGCAGACTGGAGCCGACTCCTGCGTCACTCTGCCTCCGAGATATGACTTTGATATTCACTCCGCTGCTCATGGTTGTTGACAGTCACTGGTCTGAGATCTGGAAAAGAATTCAGGAAAAACAAATACGGCGCAGCAGTTACAACAAGTACAAGATAAAAATATATTTTCACAACAGCAGTAGCAATAGTAGTAAATGTTTGTAGTAGTATTGTGTGTCCAAATGTGATAATAGATATTCAGATTGTTCAATATTTTGGTTTATTTCTGATTAGTTCAGTTCCAGTGTCAAGGTTGAACCTTGATTATTAAGAGGTGGGGGGTGTGGGTTGAGGTAGTGAGTCGAGGTGGGATGGGGTGAGTACTTCTACTGATAAATGGCTGATATGGCAGGGCCATCAACTAATGCACTCATCTGGGCCTCACAGACTAAATGAGCTGGCTCAGATGAACTGTACAGTCTCTCTTTTCATATTCACCTAGCATCATCCCTCTTTAATGTCTGTGGCTTAATTTAATAATAATTGAAGACAATTTAATCATCTTCAATTAAACCTCTTGTGTGTCACCTACTTTAAGCCAGTTTGTGATATTCACATTCTACAGATTTTAATAATGCCACCAAACAATGACAGACTTGGGTTTGTGTGGGGAAAAGAAGTGTTGAGAACAGAAAAATCAGTGAGCGTTCATTTACTGGATGCAACACTTTAAACATTAACATAAGGGCTAAGTCACACTAGAATACACAGGACGACAACGTCCTTGCCCAACTGGACTGTGTTTTTTGCTGCAAGGTCACCTGGCTGGAGGCAAACTGTCTCCAGATAATTGTGATCTTTGACTAACTGCAGTCACTCCCAGACAAACTGGCAAAGGTTTTCAACAATTACCATCTAATTTATAAATGCAACCAGACTGCAATTTGCATCCAAAGAGTGAAAACTCATCTCTGATGTCTTTTTTTTTTTTTTGCTACAGGCCACTAAACCTAACTGGTTTCCAACTAGTTTTATTCCAGTTATATTCCCAACGGAACCAGAGTCAAAGTCCTTGTTTGTGTGCACAAACTTAGCCAAAAAAAGTTTCCTCAGATTTTTATTTATTTATTTTTTTTATATTTTCCGCAAAATATTCTTTCAAAATCCTAACTCGGTAAGAGAATAGCAAATCAGTTGCCAGGTATGCTATCATACTGTATGAGAGTTGTATCAGTCTTGCCATTTAACACTGAAAAATCTATAGAGCTTAGTGACCTTACTGTCATATACGGTATTGACATAAAATAATTGATTCATGAACAAACTTAATTAATGAAAAAAATAACAGTATTTTAAACCTTGCACATCACAATATACAAATGTTTCTGCGCAGACGCTTATCTTTGCTACATTGTGAATGATAGATAACGAGCTTTCTTTAGAGATTCATATCTTACTAAATACTGTAAAACAGCTGCACATTCCAGGCTGTCTGCTTCAGAGACACAGTTTCTAACCACATGACTTACTGAGTGAATACAAACATGAGTGAGTGGGAAAGAAGAAAGAGGAGAAGATGGTTTGAGGGGAAGCAGCATTATACCATTATGTATCGATTACAGCATCAAAGTAGCCTGAAGGTCTAAAAAACAGACCAGTCACCAGTTCAAATTCCTTTTGGGGAGAAACACCAAGCTCAGAAAAGTCTCATGGTGTTTACGTGCCCTTTGACTGCACCTCAATATGAAGCAGTGAAGCAAGAAAAAAAAATTGAGGGTAAATAATAATGAAAGGAAAAAACAACGCATCCTTTAAAAAATACATTAAATTGAGTTGTGATCAAAATAAGAAAAAAAAACAATTAAACACTTAATATCTAATTAATCAAAGCACCATGTGCATTTCAAAATGTGCCATATGCTTCAACAGCTTTGCCTAATGTATTCTTGGTCCTTTACCCACAACCTCCAGTGTGAAACGTGCTGTGAAAGCCAGTGGCAGACTGACACCATTTGGCACATGCGGCAGGAGGATGGCTCCTTTCAGGCCATGCCAACACCGTCTGTCCCTGTCATGGCCAGCAGACAGCACCTCTCCTCCAAAGATACAATGTGGTGGCTCAACAATATATAACCACTTCAATGGACTCAATGAGAGTGACTTTCCTGAATGGATTGTATATGTAGATGTTCCAGATTCACATTCTCTTTCCTAGAAAAACTGTCTGTGATTGAAGTCTTCAGTCAATTTTCTGTGTAACAATGATGGAAATCAAAATGGCCAGCTACTACATCAGACATAGTGATGTTTCAGAACTCCTTTCAACATTGGTCTAAACTCAACATCAAAACAGATCAAATTCATGGAATAATCGCACATAGTTAATTTAACAATCAAACAAGATATTGTGCAAGTATTTGACTATTTACATCATTGTAAATGAAAATCTACATGCTTTCCTGATGGTATGTATTTTGGATATTTCACTTAGGGGAGGATGCGTCTTTATCACAGTTTTCTGACACAGTTTCATAGATATAAATATTACTAGTTAGTTTGTAACTATTATTAGTTAGTTGATAATACGAATAATTGGTTTCAGCCCTACGATCAGATAACAACAAAGGCTACAATGGACTAAGATTAAATATACACAGAAAGAAAAATATCGAGCATGCCCTGTTAGTCTTTTTTTTTTTTTAACTCCTCACTGTGTGTGTGCAATATAAATTGGTGTATGCTATAAGCAAGCATATACTGTATTCACTGTAAGGTAAACAAAGCAATAATATATTTTTAAAAGCAGTGTAATTTACGTTAAGCAGGTATTCTTACTGACATTCCATTAAATACACATTTCTCATTAAAAAAAAAAAAAAAAGTTCCTGAAACTTTTTCAAGCGCTTAATGTTTGTCCTTTAACCTCCTAGGACCTGCGTCCACATATGTGGACGTCACATTTTGGGTTGTTTAAACCAAAATACAACATTTTGCTCTACAAGGGCCTGAAATCCTCTTACGAGGACATTATGCTGCCACTGTTTGATCAAAATTTAAAAAGAATGTCTTCATATGTGACTCTCATTTTTCTCAAAAACAAAAATCGGGTAAAAAAAAAAAAATCTGGTAATTCTTTGTTTTTACATTCATCAGGTCCCAAATATCAAAGAGAAATTAAAAATGCATGCCATGAACGAGTTCAGGTCTTAGGAGGTTAATATACAAATCATCCATTTTACTGCAAAGTTTGTTGCACTAGTTGTTTCAGTGCGTAACAACTAGTTTTTGCGTTTTTCTTTTCCCAAAGCAAAGTATGTTTTGGCATTTAAAAAAAATGACATTCATTTCATATTTACTGTATTTGTGCCTGAGCTAAGGTACTCGCTTCCCAATGCTTTGCTGAAATTAAGGCCATTTTGTGCCACGACACACAAATACAAACAATTTATCACTGATAATTTAAAAGATTGCAAATGTGAACCAAATTATGATGCTAAACATAACTTATATTAGTTACATTTTGTTATTTTTTAATTTTAATTTAAGTTTGATTTTGAACATTTTCTAAATAAAAAGCAGGGTATTATCCTCATTGAAAAAAAAAGCTACATTTTTGTCTATAACAAATAAATGTTCTGTTTTAAATCTGCTCTGCCGTAGCTAAATAAATTCTTCATCTTACCTGAATAAAGGAATGTCCAAAATTTGTCTTCCACAAAGAGATAATAAGCAGTTTGATGTGCATGCTAACTGGCTGAGCTACACCTAACAGGGAGACTTAAAGTAACAGTGCTGTTTCACAGAGAGCTTTGGCAAATGAGTGGCAAACAACAAGAAGTCAGTGAGAAAACTAGAGGGAAACCTACATCTCCACCAGCTCAACAATCTCTAGTTTCTCTTCTCTTCCCCGAGGCCACATATACACACACACCCACTTCACCTATTATGACCAGAGATTAGTGAGTCATACTTGAGTCTTTTGCCACTGGAATCATGTGTCACAATTTAAACGTGACTGTAAGCTTTTTTTTTTTTAAACCATGCCAGTCTTTCACCATGGCATCATCAAAGCACCTTGCCAACTCCACGAGGAGCTAAAATTGCCCCAGTTCTCCAAACCTATCATCAAGCAAAAAGGCCAGACTAAAGTTACTTAAACAGACCAACATCATGTCTGCAGAGGATCAGTTTACTCTGCTCTAAAGTTTCCAGACTGCTCAGCAGCCCTGTACAGCAGATAATGTCAGGACTGATAATGTACTCATAACACATCAGCGGATTACATTTCATGAAATGCCATTAATCCATTTTGGAAAATGTCTAAAATAAGAATGTACAAATCTAGAAATAATCAACACCCAGTGAACCTTTTAAATGCTTGTCAAGCCATTTATAATTATTGTTTTGGTATAATATCATATGCAAAAGAGTAATTATTTTATTTCACTTGAGAGGCCTAATTCTAGTGCTGGAGTAATACAGTCCCAATCTCTTTGCTGCTCATGTTTCTTCCCATGTAGCCCAGCACCAATAGATTAGAGCTGAATGAGTACATTATTACATTATCTGCATAATCCAATTTTCTCAAGACTGTCATATTACTAGTTTTACAAGTTGCCTGATCTAATTGTTATATATAGCACCAAGGCCCAGATTCCTGATTTTCACCATTTCTTTCTGTGACCTAGCTTTGCCAAGGAGAAACTCTGCTGGGGGAAACATGAACTGAGGTCAGCTCAGAATGATCAGCAGCACACACATGCACACATCCAAATGTTGCATGACGAAAATACAAATGTAAAGGCTTGTGATGTTTGTGATCCAGGGTCCACAAGATAATTTAATCCAGTTAACCAAAAAAAAAAAAAAAAAAGTTACATGAAAGTTGCAAATTAAAAAAATTGAAATATCTTGATGCATGCTCAATCATCCAGGCAAGGATATCCCAAAAAGTTGATTCTGTTTATCTGAATGAAAAGAATCAACTTTTTGAAATCAGAGTAGCATTTGATTCTTCTTCTTGCTTAATAATCAGTGTTTTTTTTTTTCAGCCATGTTGGTGTTGTGTGACTGGAGCTCACAAAGTTAGTCAGTTGACTAACTTTACACTTTCACATTTGGGTAAACTGAGTAAACTTTGATTAGGACAATGTATTCACCCATTCATATTTAATGCTAGAAGGGATACCCAGATCTGCTTTTACCCAGCCACCTCCTCCAGCTTTTCTTGGAGTGGTAGAAGAGTGGAGGACCAAAGCATTCCCAGACCAGCCAAGAGACATAATCTCTACAAGTCCACGGGGCCTCTGAACCTCCTCCCAGTTTGGCAATTTTGGCAATCATAAAACACACTATAGGAAGGGTAATTGCAATGTGTAGATGTGTAGAGGTCCTACTGCAAGCTATCTAGTGAGTCCACAGACCCTTCAGAAGGAGATCATTTCTCCGGTTTGTATCCATGAGCTTATCCTATTGTTGACTACCCACTGCTTGTGGTCATAGATAAATAGAGGAACACAGACTGATCAGTGAAGTGACAGCTTTGCTTTCACATGCAGCTCTCTTTACACTACAATAAAGCTGTATGGCACAAGCATGTTTGCAGGCATGGCATCAGCCCTTGGAAATTGAATTTCTTTCTCCATCCCCCCCTTTACTTTGAACAACATCCTGATAAAGTGCAGGCATGGTGAAGCTTAACTCCCACTGGGAACTGAGTCTGACTTTTAATATAAACCAAATGTTCTTTGGTTGTACCAGGACCAAATAGCCTGTAATCATGGGTCTAATACCCTATACTACACTTATATACGAATAACCAATACTACACATCTTTAACAGGCCTTTCCTGCCAATCACGTCCCTCAAGGTTTCAGTACCAGTCTATAAATTGGGCATGATTCAGCACCTGGATGATAGACTCCAAGAGCCCCGGTGCCTAAAAACAAACAAAAGCAGAGAGGCATCCCTGATGTTCACCTGTGAAGACCTGAATAGTGGGCATAAGTATACCCACCCATGGTTATTGCCTCTCATCTGCAACTTCAGCATAAAATGGAGTCAAGCCCTTAACACTGGATCCTGATCTGTGTTGTCAGGTACCGATTACTTTATCTAGCACTGTATCACTCAATCTTACACATGTTTCTAACCCACCAAAGAAATGACATCTCATGTCCCAAATTAGTTTCTTAAAGGAGCAAACAAGAAAATTAATACATGATAATAATCAAAATGACTAAACCAAAAACAGCCAGTCTAGTGATGGCTGTTAGCAGACTACAGGATGTTGTGGTTCTATTAATCTATTATATAAAAAACAAATCATAGTGTGATGACATATTAAATAATTTTAAGAACAAATTATGATTTGTTTTCAACGTGTCTCTGAACATCTAATATATTTACAGCAGCTGTTTAAGTGCCCAACTGAATAACTCGCAGTATTTCTATTTTAGGAATGACTGCAAATTTTTCAGCGATCGCATCGCCTCCCTAATGTCAACACAAGCGTCAGGCAATCCCTCCTCAATCCATCACACTGACTAACACATTTATAGCACTCTGCAGGATCACTCATCTGCAGTGTGTGTCTGCTTACATAGAAAGGCATGTACGTTGTTATGTAAAGTGCGTTTTGTAATCTCCTACTTCTCATCACTTCTTTAAGCCTTCTAGTTAGTTGATGTTCTTCAATTAGTGAAATGTTACCATCAAACTATTAACTACTGACATGTTGTCTTTTTTATTAACACTGTACTTTTTGTGATGTTGAGATTAGAGGGGACATTTAGGCAAGTGCATTAATCCAGGGATTTACCCTTATTAGTCACTTTTTGTAATTAACCATGGTCAGTAATGCCATGACAGGCTCAACAGTATTAAAAAGTTAAATATCAAGTCCACATTATGGGCCAATGGGGATGGCTTGATCTATACGTTTTAAAGATGAGTGGAGCACTTGTCCTTATGAATGAGCATCAAATACATTCACGTTTTTGCCAAATAGGCTAAATAAATGCTTAATAATCCTATTAGAATGAAGTTAAACTCTCAGTACTCCACAGCAGAGGTGTGGACTTGAGTCACATGACTTGGACTCGAGTCAGACTCGAGTCATTAATTTTATGACTTTAGACTTGACTTGAACCTGTTTGCTTGAAAAGACAATATTTTACCATTGTTATTATCATTTTGTTTTTATGGGCCAATGGATTTTTTGTTTTGTTTTTGTAAGGGTATAAACAATGAAAGGTGTTGGATTGGCCAATCCAGTTCTCTGGGCTGGACCAATTACAGCCGAGGAGGTCGGATGCACCCGCCCCCTTGCTTAGCAATCTTAGAGACGAACCAAAGAAAATGGAGAACGAAAAAAGGAAAGGAGCTGCAGAAAAAATTAGG
>VURO01021850.1:13876-24078 GCA_015108175.1 Pelvicachromis taeniatus
GGGTTACAAAAGGTTGAAAGTGCAAACATGTGAGTTGTCTGATGAAAGCTTACAACTTTTACATTTTCAGAATAATTTATCTCTGGTGCTTTGAGTCAATACAAAGCTGCAATCCACTTAAAAAAATAAATCTCTGAATACATGATGATACAAAAAAGCAAATTTTTCAACCCAACAAGGTCACCTGTTTAATCTGATCAAAAACAAAACAAAAAATTCACGTGTGAATGTCACCTTTACAGATTCTTGTTTTTATCTCTGTTTGTCTCCTCGCACTTTTGTGTTAAAACAAAGAGACGCAGTCATCAGACGCTGCTGTGGGAGTGATAAGAGAATACCTGCTGAGACACCCAAAGGGGTTGAAGAAACACTACGAAAAAGAAACAAACCAGTCAATGAGACACACACACACAAACACACGCACACATGCGTGCAGTCTGACAGTCGTGCTTCACACTTCACTTGACACACTGACTGTCAAAAGGATGAATGTGATTTAATGCAGCTATCTTATGATATATAGCAGACGTGAATCTCTAATGCCGAATACTGAAAATAAATGATTTGCTGCTGTTAAAAGGCCAAATCAATCAATTTTTTTAACACATAAATTTGAAAGATTTTTACAATTACAAGACTGAGAAAGTCTCTGTCATTAAAATTTTTACAAGGTTACTTACATAAGAAAAACTTTAACTCTTTCCCCCATAAAGACGACCTCACCTGTACCCTTAATGATGAGTTTTGACGCCTCAGTATAGATCAGTAAATTTGTGGTGTGATGTTAGAATAGGTACATGCAGAGATCACACTCATTGACCTTAAATATGACAGAAACTGCTCAGTTCAGAAAAGAGGAATAAGCGTTACTCATAGCACACATCCAAGGACGAAAGAGTGGACATATTATATTGTTGATAATCTAGTTTTAGTTGTTAATTATCAGTCTGGTGTTAAGCAAACCAGCAGCATCTTATGAGGGAAATTGATGTCCTTTCGCTGCCCGTTCAGAGGGCCTGATTAAGTGTATAAGGTGATGCTGAGAATAAGCATGGTCCACATAGTGAATGACAAGCACTTGCTATTGATCAAGCTTGCCTCTTTGCTCAGACCAGCTGATGTGAGGTAATTAATGACTCCATTTTCTTCTGTACCGCAGACAGCAATTGGGTTTCATACAGCAAAACTACTGCTCCTCCAACCCTCCACCCACGGGAGATGTTTAAAAAAAAAAAAAGAAAGAAAAAGCCAGGGCTAAAATATTTTGTTAACTCGTGGTAAGAAAACACACGTGGCAGGAGAAAAATCATATTCCTTCATAAATGTTACACAAAGCAAAAGTCAATATATTTTAGCGGTGAAACACACACGTGCGCTCTCTCCCATCTACACATAGCACACACTCATACCCAATTGCGGTCCTCTATTCCATTCTCTCCATGGATCTATTTCTTGGTGCGAATCGGGTTCATCCTCTGGCCTCAGCCATTGAGAAAAGGTCAAGCAGCCGAGCAGAATGGCAATAACGCCCCTGAAATGGTACCATCAGTGGAACATGATTGATCAATTGAATTCCATAGCACAGAAAAATGTGGGATTAAGTAGAGTATTATACGCACAATGAGTTGAGGCATGATGTTCATTCCAAGTTCATTTCGCCTCCCTCCTCTGCTAGCAGATCAGGCAATCAATAGCGGCCTTGCATATCATATATCACCGCTGGCTCGCCCAGGAGAGAACATAATCTGCTGCAAATTTAGAATGACAGATTTGTACGGGAGCTAAAGCCCTCATCCGCTGTTGGTGGCGCAGTATATGGGGGAAAGGGAGGGTGGTGGGAGGCAGCCAGGAGAGTGGAGGGGAATGCTGGCTGGAGGTTTTAGCTTTAGATCTTTTTTTTTTTTCATTCAGTGCTCAGGACATGATGAGTGAGCAGAGGGAGAGCTGCTGCCGCGGCAGTGGACTCCCTGGCCGAGTTGATAGGGTCAGAGATCAGAAGAACGAGGGAAGCACAGGCTCATTTGTTTATATAGAGTGTGACCAAGTGAGGAAATGCATATGATTGCCCCCGGACACCCCGTCCTCATTCGGCCCTGAGTACCATCCCCACTCCATTCTGTTTTCCACAGGACAGGCAATATGTGGGGGATGGAAAAAGAAGGAAGAGAGACAGAGAGAGGGAAGGGTAATATGTTCAGGAAGAAATAGTACAGTTAAATAATGGCTCTCCATTTCCCGCCGGCAGAATGAGAGGCTCTGGATGTAATCGCCAGCCCTACTTTCTCTTCCCGAAGCACGCGGTCTCCCTTACAAGTATATATTTGCACTGAAGGTAATCCATCAATTACCATAGACCTATCACATGATGACCATGCTGATGGTGGCTGCAAGGAGTGGCGGGGGGGAGGTAGAGGATTGCTTGAGTGAGTGTATGTGTGAGAGAAGGCAAGAGCGAGAGAGAAAGAGAGAGACAGTAAAAAACAGGGGGAGATAAAAGCCAGACATGATGGTGGGTTTCCCTGAATTTACTATTGCTCCTCATGCCATCACTCTCACACCCTTTGAGCTCTAATATATATTTTTCCTCATAATGCTAGTCTGCTAGAAGTAAAGTATGAAGTAAAAAGAATGGATCCACATCCTCATGCCAGTGTTGCCCCCTCATCCCTTCCCTTTTTTTTCATCTCTTCCTTTCTCTAGATGGCTCTGATGGTTCAGGCCCCGGCAGCGACTCTCAGGGCAGTGTGGAAAGTTTGAGAAAGCACCTGCGGGCGGATGCCTTCACCCAGCAGCAGCTGGAGGCCCTCGACCGTGTGTTTGAAAGGCCTTCTTATCCTGATGTCTTCCCCACTTCAGAACACATTAAACCCGAGCAGGTTCGACACACACATACACACACACACATTTCTCCCTACACAATGAGATTTACAACATTTACACTAATTTCTAACAAGCTGTAGTGAACCCGTGAACGCTCTGACACAGGTGACAAAAAGCTCAGTGCAAATTCTTGCTTGAAGCAACCTGCAAACCCATCGCGTATAACAGCGGATAACCTTTATTTACATTCATTAGACTGTTAAACAACAAGAGACTATTAATTTTTCCATTGGAGCTCTATGTGGGTGCCCATGCAGCCTTAGCAGTGCCCTAATTGAGTTCATTTTCATCTCTCCACGATCGTGGGGAATTACAGCGGCGATAAATCAGAGGGACAGCCCCTCAGCCGGCTATACAGCCCCTAATGCAGCTAATTACCAAAGTGATTTCTACGGCAAGATCAATACCAAAACGAATTGGAAATGACTTGCAATCACAAAGAGTGGAGGAGAAGGTATTAAAAAGGCGAGAGGGGGGTAGCGGAGGGGGGAGAAAAACGGCGTCAGAATGGTCCAGAAAAATCAGTTTTAATTTAATGTAATATTAATCAGATGGCTTTCCACTATTTCTTTTTTCTCCCTGTTTCTAGAACCCCCCTCCTTTTCTTAAACTGGTGAAAAGGTGGGATATTAGGCTATTAGGGGCTTGTCTGGTGTCTGCGTCAGGGCATTAAAAAGCCATTTTGAAGAGGCCAGGCTGAATAGGCCTCATCCCTCCCACACTTCTGGCAGCCATGTGGTCAGGTCATTCAGGCCCCTCTGCGCTTGCCACTCGCCCTCCGCCCAGCCCTGCCCGGCCCTACCCGCATCCCATCTGCATGACAAAATGACTCTTGTGCTGCTGAGGCCCAGTGGAATAGAGAGGAACATCCAGCCTAGTGCCAGGGAACAGTTGTAAGCACACAATTAGAGTTTATCTGGGATAGAGGCGGACAAGACTGGGGTCACCAGCTCGCCCCTGTGGGACCCCAACCCATTGAGACAAAGAGATGCACACACACACACACACCCTCTCAAATAAACACTCACAGACACTAACACACACACTTATCCTTTCAAAGAAAAGTTGTGTCAGGAAGTGTCATCTCATTAACAAACAGGATTCATCACAACTGCTAGCAGAGTCTTAACACGAGATTAAGGTTAATAAATATTTAAGGCACTGGTTGGTGGTTTTCCTCTGCAGTAAACTGTGAATGAAAATCTGTTAAAATAAAATAAAATAAATAAATAAATAAAAACGATGGCCGGAGTGGCACAGAATATTTTATAAGAGTGGAACGGGAATGTGGTGAAAGCGTTTAAAAAATACGAGTAAAAGTATAGAAACTCATGAAGGAAAAATTCATAATTTTAACATTTTATTAACCTGGTTTTATGTGTTCATCCTGGAGGCAAAGCACAAAGGGCTGTTTTTGAGGTTGTACTCCCCTTTAAAAAAACACACCACATGTCTCTCCTGTAACAAAGCCTTGAATGTCTCCTCCCTTGACTGGTCACAGGGATGACTGCAGTGGAGCACAAAGAGCCAGCTGACACCCCGTCCTTTCACTCCTCTCCCAATCCCTCTCTCATCCCTCTCTCCCTTTCTGCCTTGCCCTCAGACAAGCTCTAATGCATGCATACATCATCATAGGTCTTGGTAAAGCACAAGGAGCAGGGGCAGGGGTGATGTTCGCAGAATTCACAGGAAATGTACAGCAGGAAACGCAAGAGGGGCATTCATCGTGACATTGTTTTTCATACGTCGGCACCTAAACTGGGATATCTGATCTAAATCCAAGAGCGATTTTAACCAGATCATGACCTGCTCTGGTGGAATGTAAAATTTAATTAAGGCAGTGTGAATAGCTGTCTTCGATTCCCACCTGCTCACATATGGGGGTTTTTTTTTTCTCGTCTACAGGCGAATGAGTACACTCTCCCGTCCCTGAACGCTGGCCTGGAAGATGTGAAGCCGAGCCTCTCCACCAGTGCCAGCTCTGACCTCGCCTCGAGTGTCTCCCAGAGCTACTCTGTTGTGACAGGTACAATCTGACTCATGCTACACTGACGCCTAAACGAATACACACAGCTGCAGCAACAACATACACCGGCACCAAGATGGTCGAACTGTGTGTTCTTTATGATGCCAAACTCTTGAAAAGCTTTCCCAGGGTTAACCACTTCCATTCTTTTTTTCAGTCCAGTAGATAAGAAAAAACTCAGACAAATACATTTTTTTCAGCAGTTATCAGAATTCTCTTTCTGATAAATACCACCATACTGTCATTTTACCAACAATTTACTGATCACTTTTTTAGGGTTCCTAGTATAAAAAGACATTTTCCTCTCATTTAAACTACTACATCATCACTGACTCATTAAGATTTTGATTGCCACTCAGTGATGGCATGCACATTTTTCCAGCCATATAAAGTTATCACCAATTTATTTATTTATTTATTTTTTACAAAAAAGCTCTTTCAAGGCACTTTTTGGGGCGCTCTGTGTATTTCTAAGGGATGGGGTGAGGTAATATATCATCTGAGCCCATTAAATCCCACAGGTCTTTCACACAACGCTCCTAACTGGCCATTGTGTTAGCCTGGATTGGCCCGCTAACAGATTGACTGGGAGTACTTCTCATAAGAGACAGCTGCTGTTCTCGCCACGACATGACGTTGTCATCAAACGCTATCATAGCCTGTTGATTGACAGCGGCTGGAATAGCAGTGTGACTGGCTGGCTGCCTTATGCTGTGAAGAGAGAGAAAGAGAGCGAGGAAGAGAGAGAAAGAGAGAGAGAAAGGGGCATTTTTTTTGCCAATTCGTTTGCACTGAGAGTCAACAGGTAATTGCAGGTGCAATGTGTTAACTATCTTGCAGTGTCTGTATCAACCATCCCCTGTGTTGGACTATGGATTGTGGCTGCTGTGCTGTCCAGGTTGATGGACATCTGGTTAATTGAAATATTGTGTCGTTGTTGCTGTCGAGGGTGTTTCCCAAGGGAGGTTAGGTTTACTGATGGCCACAATGGCTCGAGAATAATTATGAGCCTTTTAATAAAAGTCTCATAATTATGCAGTGGGAATCAGAGTCGAGGAGTGTACTGTGCGTGCGTGCGTGCGTGCGTGCGTGTGAGAGAGAGAGAGAGAGAGTCTAAGTAAAGAAAAGGAAGTTTGAAAACTGCAGCAGCCTTTTCATATGATCCCCATAGTTCAGCCACACACTCAGACGCAGAGCTATGGGAAAAGAAAGAACCTCTTTCTATTCCTGAACATGTGGGAGGTAGCTTTGCCCCAGAAAGTCGGGCCTCAGGAGAAGAAAGGTGTGTTTTTCCCTTTTATGGCGGGCTCCTCCTATGAAAGTGGTCTCGCTCTGGGGAGCACACTCATAGCAGGTGGCCTCGAAGCCACCTGGGGGCCTGGGGGGCCTCCTAAAGCGATACACGCGAGGGTTTCGCCCAGAGTAAAGAGGGAATGAACTAGCAAAACTTTTCTGAAAGTGAAATATGACAAGATGTTTTGGCACAGCCATTTTAAAGATGTGTTTTGAATATATTGAGCACCAAATTAAACTCAGAAGTAATATCCTGTAAACTTTTATTACCCAATTTTCACGACTATGCAAAGTAATGCATGAGGCATTTGATTGTGTGTAGGTTGTTAGTGCATAATATTATTTTTCCTTCCATTAGCAAACCCTGTAAATAGGAATGTATGCCAAGGCTGAAAAAAATGCTAAATTACCTTCCTCACTTAGGCTGAGATCCAATTATCAATAAATTATGCTCTCATATTGGATGGAGCTATGAGATTATATTCATTCTTTAAATGTTTTCAGCTCCCAATTAAAATTCATACAGTTATTGATCTTGTTGATTTTTATGTCCTGAAATTTGCATAATCTATTAAAGATGAATGATT
The DNA here is from genome assembly GCA_015108175.1 of Pelvicachromis taeniatus. NCBI lineage: Eukaryota > Metazoa > Chordata > Actinopteri > Cichliformes > Cichlidae > Pelvicachromis > Pelvicachromis taeniatus. The sequence continues at coordinate 20,663 of VURO01021850.1, forward strand.
AATGAAGTGCTCAGCTTTGCATTACAGGAGCGCTATAACGAAAGCACGGTCGGCCATCTTTTGTGTCCCAAATGTGTGAAAGAGAAGGTTACCTTGGAGGCAACCAAAAAAGAAAGAGATTGATTATGCTGTTTTGCACCACAGGGATTTAATAAGATGCAACATTTTTTTTTTAAATATTTTAGATATATCTATATATCTTTTTATATATGTAGATGAAAAATCATTAAAAAAATATTCTTAAAAGTCTTTTGGATTGCTGTAAAAAAAAAAATGCAATGAATGTAGCTACTGCAAATATTACCAAAGATATCACATTAAAATTACCAATTTCATACACACTATATGGAAACAAAGTACTGGGCCACACATTACATCTGTAGGCCATGGAAACGCATGCCATGAAGCTCCTGGAGCACTGTTTTTCTGCTGATGTTAATGCCACAGGAGGTTTGGAGAGCTGCAGTCACTAAGTCAGCAGAGCGTTGGCAAACTTTCACACACTAGTCAGGTCATAACTCGTGGACCTCAACCTGTAAGTTCATGGGGTCTACTCTAACACTTTGTAGCTAAGTTTCTGTAGTTTCTCAATGCCTCCACTTTGCAATAATACCACTTACACCTAATAATGGGATTCTATTACAGTCCCACGCTTGAATTTAGCGAGCTATTTAAAAGGACCCCTTCAACTCTGCATGGCTAGGTGCTTAGTTTTATACAGCTGTGGCTACACTACATATTCAATATTTTTGCACATGTAGTGCATTTCCTTATCACCTTTTTTATGATGGGACTGCATATATCCAGTTTAATTTTGCTGTGAACTGTTCATTGCATTCAATAAGACAACATATCATGATTTAGCCCTAGTCTTTGGCTCCAATCCATCGTTTGTGTACCTGCAGTTTTATATTGATGCTCAAAGAGAGTAAGCAACTTACATTCAGACATGTTCAGTGGTCTCTGTGCAGGATGGGCCAACAGAGCCTGTGGGATAGGCAGGTGTAAAGTGGTTCCACTCTAATTACAACAAATTTAGCAGACGTGAAACGCTGTTGCTTTTTCCTTTTTCCTTATTCATCTCTATATTTCTCACTTTATGCTCAAAAAACGAAAGAGCGCGAGTGCTTTATTTCAGGTTAATTTCTGCTAAAATACAAATTTAGAATCGGAAGCTGTTTTTATGAGTTGGCACCACCAGCTTTTCTCTGCTGGGTGGCAAACAACAAGCAGCGACCTAACTTGCAATGCCTGCTGTGTGGCCTGGTGACAAATGGCTCTTCTCAGCTCACTTAACGCCTGCAGGCCCAAGACTGGAAATTAATGTTTATATCACCCCATCGATAGCACGCTAACCTTTGAGCACACATTTGATAATGAATCACTTTAAACCTCTAAATGGGAAATTCAAGCTATTTTTGCCTGCATTTGTTTTTCTACAGTTTCCACCTTTTATAAATGTTCCTCTGTTATTTTGGTGTAAGTAGTTGTAAATTGCCAAAGCTTATAATGGAAGAGAGCAGATGCAGAGGTTGAAATGCTGCGATACGAACATGAATGTGTCCCTGTCTGGGTAAAATTTGCATTTTATTCACTGGCTGCACAGAAAGGAAGTTTTGCGTGACTGAAAAAGTTCTCTGTAGATTGAATGTCAGCCTTTCTAAACAAGAGTTCTCCCAGTAAATGGTTTGTGCAGCAAAGTTCCTCAGTGTACGTTTAAAAATGAAATGCTCACTTGAGAGAAGCCTTTTGTGGCTATATCTGGAAGCATCACTCGGAGGATTGCTGTAGGTTCTTAACAGTCCATTTCTATGGTTGATGGGGTCTCGATGTAGTATCAGTGGTGGAGCAGAGACAGCTATTGGAGAACTCTATACCATCTCCGCTCGCTCAAAGATGTGTTTGCTGAGGAGAAAAGTCCCCAAGGACCCTGAGTTTATCTTCCATCTCCATCATCAGGGCCTTCGATTTGACAGGCTCCCTTTACCCAGGCGCTGCCTTGTCTCCAGGACAATAAGCAACACCATGTCTGATTAGTTTCAGAGTTCAGTGGTCTTGAACGCAGCATTTGTATCGGTTGTTGTTGCGTTGTAACCCCTGTCTGTCTGACAACGGTTGCTCGGGCTCTGAGAAAACAGAAGCCTACAGTAGTATGGAAGAAGTCTCAGATTCAGTGTAAACAAGCTTGACCTTGACTTCATGTTAGACATCCTCATTCTCAAAATTAAAGCCCCAGCATGCATAGAGTAAGAGTGCAAACCATACTTAACTAATGTTTGTCCCTTGATGATTTCACACTTGAATTAATGCAGGATGTATCATGAATTCACAGTTAGACTTTTCAGAAATATTTACTATTTATAGTGATCATCTTGGAAAAAGCTATTTTGTTTGGAACAACATCACATTCAGATCACAATTCTGATTCCAAAAGCTGCCAGACAGCACTGGGTCGATATAGTCGATACAGTTTGGTGGCTAATTTGAGTAACCATTCCTCGATTAATGATCTATTAAAAATGAACTGAAGCCATAGTCGGTGAGCAGCAGGAGTTTATGGTACATCCAGATGTATTACCTCATCATGAGTGTTTCATTAGCGTGACGTACTTTGTACCCCAATTATAAATGGTTACCAGTGAAGAACATAACCTGGCAACGGGGTGTTCCTAATAATAGCGCGCATGAGCAAGGTGCACATAAATAAGCCTTCTGAATCCACAGCTGCGCAGTTTGTTCATTTTTTTAAAACCACAACACACAATAAAGACACAAAAAATCTAATTATTTTCTTTTTTTAAAATCGGACTGTCATCAAGCTGTCTTACACTACACTCTCTTTGGTGGAGATTTGTGATCAGTTCATGGGTTTACACTTGTTGTCTCCGTGATTTCATGGCTCAGGTGCTTTGTTGTGTTTCTCAAACAAGCTAACTGCTAGCATTATCCTCTGCAGTATTTTTTTCTTGTAACCAGACTTTTGAGAACTACAAAGACTTTAACAGACTACATGCTGGCTATAATTAACTGAAAAGCAGAACTAAGCACAAGGGATTTGCCGTCATTCCTAAATGTAGACTCGGTTTTCCAATATAACTTATGACATACTTGGGCAGTACATGTGACAACATTTTGGTCCACCCAATTAAATGGAAAGCCCACTCATTAGAATACTTCTGTTCATGCCAAAGATTCAGGGCAAACGTTCCTTTTAATGATCTGATCATATGTTCGAAAAATTTTACATTGTTCACACTTTTCCCCACAGTGTTGTCATTTTTCTAAGAAAAGATTCATTCTAATTGCAGAACTTCTGTCTAAATCCACATTTTCAGCTATCACCAAGACAAAGAAGGAGAATAACATTAAGAGAACCTACAATGTTATTTTTCCTACAGAAAAGTAGTGACCAATGT